>CM054177.1:10148563-10368563 GCA_028829895.1 Sinotaia quadrata | reverse complement strand
ATGCCCACACGTAATGCCCATACGTAATGCCCATAAATTATGTCCGTGCTCGTAAAATATGTATTCACATCTACGGGATTTTTGTGTTGTGGTTTAGATAAGCTGTTACAATGTATCAGAGCTGAATATAAATATATATGTTTGTACGTCAAGAGAATGTTGATTTTGTTAGACCTGTGAGATTACTGTATTTCGTCCTTTGTAATGTTAAGTACTTCTGAGGGAATAGTTGCATACAGATTTATTTTGTTTCATTTTCCTAAGGCCTCAGGGCCGATACAGAGAAGTTACTTCGGGCTATTTCTAGCACAGAGTACACGCCTGTGGTCAGCACTGGTCAGTGGATGTACATTGAATTCAGGTCGGACATCAGTGTTGAGTACACTGGATTCCGACTAAGCTACACAGCCGTACAACCCGTTTCTTCCACTCCTTGTGAGTATGCTGTTGTGTACAGAAACATTCAGAAACGTACAGTTTACCAACAAAACGTCTTGTATATTTTATATGATCTTCGACATTTATGAATTTGGTTTCTGCGTTCTTTATAAAATGTTCAAACACCACCAACGCATGTCTGTCAAATTATTTACAAAGGGATCGACATATTACAGGAATGGGTATATTCTGACATTTTATGTTTGTACAAATTGACTTCCATTCCTCTTGCTACTATTTATCTCACTGAAACCTCCACTAGCCATGTTTGTGTCGACGTCATTGGGGTTGACGTCATTAGGGTTGGCGTCATTGGTGTTGACGTCATTAGGGTTGGCGTCATTAGGTTTGGCGTCAGTAAAGAATGCAATAGAACTTGAAAAAAAATGATGTACAAATAGTAGTTTACGAGCTGAGTAACGACATTATCTAGAGCAGGGGTTCTTAACCTGGGGATTCAGGGAGCCAGTGAAAGTCAAATATTAACTATATTTTTATAGTGAGCCTATGTGCATTTTTCTAGGGACGGGGCCCATATCTTTCACCAAATTTACAAAGGGGGCCGTGACTCAAAACAAAAATTTCAAACGGGTCTGTGACTCAAAAACGGTTAAGAACCACTGATCTTTGAATTAGCTATAATTATAGCTATAATATAATATAGTCACATATGTGAGACGTCCTTGTAACTCGACTTAAGCCAAAATTATATAAGTGGTTTAACAGACATTTCGTCCGATTTAAATATGATGAACTCAACAAGAAAGTAGATTCAATGCATATTAGCTTATCAACTACTTTCTAATGCAATACAATTGTTAGAAAATATATTTCTAATTAAATCACCATTAAACACAAATTTTATATGTATTTGGGCATTTTTTTGCGTGCAGCAAACGACCTAAACTTACCGACTGAAATTAATTCTAACTCAGCGGTTATCATTTCCTCTGCGCTGGGAACCATGTCAGTAGTGGCTATCTTCGCTCTTGTGTTTATCTCCCTTTGTAAAAGACGCCATAGACCACTCCGTCTTCCTGTTCCATCAGGCAACATGGCCGTCCTCTATAGCAACGTCTTCGTTCAGGCCGGAAGTCAGGGTGGCCGATCAGCCCAATTCAACGACGATATTTACGAGGTGTCAGCCCTGTATCCCAGAATGCCAGTGTCTGTCTATCCTTGTGCTCCTCCCAGTTACGACAACATAGCTTTCACGACCTTTTGTAATGAGGAATATACAGAACCCGTGCCGTCTATTCCTCCTGAGTATGGAGATGCTCCACCCGAATACTCTTACTACCAACAGAATGTAACCGCCTCCGTCTAAAAAGTTACCTTGTAAACTCTCAAAACTACCTCATGGGGTCCATCAGAAATGTGTCACGGGTTTCATCCGAAATGTCAGGGATTCCATCAGAAATGTGTCACGGGTTCCATCAGACATTGTGTCGGGGGTTCCACCAGAGATGTGCTAAGGGTTTCGTCAGAGATGTGACAGGGGTTCCATCAGAGATATGTCAAGCGTTCCATCAGAGGTTCCAGGGGTTCCACCGGAGATATTGTGTGACGTTATATCATCTTATCGTTTAGTTTACTATCGAATGTCCTTGACCTTCTCTCGCCTTTGTGAGTAACGTTCACAGTTTCACAAAGAGGCAAAGTTTCGATTTGAGTGTTCACAATCATTCATTATTTAATGTTGCGTATTACTATTCATGACCAAGCAGCAAAGTACGCAATTGCATTGTGTTATATGTTGCATCATTCCGTTCTTTACTACTTTGATTAGAATGCCTGAGGACGTCAAGAACACTGAGGACGAAAATAGCTGGCAAGTGTCCAAAAGACTCAAGCATCAAAGCAGATTGAAAATGTACCGACAGATTTTTGTACATTAAATTTAATTGATTGCTCGAGTTCGGATTTGGAATTTAGCTGGAGAAACGCTATACTGGCTATAGGCTCATTTACTCTTTCATTATAATTGTATTGCTTCTACCAAGAAAGAACTAAAGAACCTTCTACCAAAGAAACGCTATAGGCTCATTTACTCTTTCATTATAATTGTATTGCTTCTACCAAGAAAGAACTAAAGAACCTTCTACCAAAGAAACGCTATAGGCTCATTTACTCTTTCATTATAATTGTATTGCTTCTACCAAGAAAGAACTAAAGAACCTTCTACCAAAGAAAGAACTATGAAACAGACTGAACACAAAGAGAAATATATGTTTTTTTAAGGATACGTTGTATATATTTTATTTTATATTTTCGATTATAATTTGTTGTTTCAACTGTGCGTGAAGCAATTTCATATTTAATTAGAATATCCTAATCGACTTTCTGTAAAATGTACAGTTAGCGACAATCAAATGGCTGCCAAAATGCCGATTTGACAAAACGAGATGATAAGCGTCCCGACCCCGCCCATTAATTATAGACGATTCGGCGTATTTTTCATTTTATAAATCTATTTATAATTTGTGCGTGCATTTCTAAATTGTATATGGGGGTATGTAATTTTCTGCCATCTTTTTATACCATATTTTGTCCCTTTATCAGCTGTTTCATTTCCTTTTAAATTCTTTTGGCTTGGTATCCATAGTAATGTGGTTTTAATGCTGTGTTTATCTTGTTTCTTGATGTAGTGTCTTATTTTGTTTGTGGTGTAAGTTCTATAAACGATATTTGTGTTGCATAATGTCTGTATTGAAGATAATGAGTAAATTAGTATTACAAGAACCTTTACGCCATCGGATATTATTCTACCAAAAATTTATGACTTTGCCATTTTATATACCGACATCCTTTAAACTGTTCTCATGAATGATGACTTCCGGATAATGCATTCTATACTGTGTTCAAGTTGTGGCTCTTGTTTTGTTTTACTGAATAAAGATATGTAATTTAGCACTATATGTATATTCTGAAAGAAAGCGAATTGATGCGAACATGAAGACAGCTTATACGGATAGATGTATAAGAATTTCATGAAGAATTTTCAAAGCATGCATAGGTCTGCAAAAGCGATGGCATTAGAGGAGCAAGTAAATATATTAGAAGACATCATATCATGGGAGGCATGGACTTTGTAAATCAAATATTATTTTTTTTTTAGCGCACACTACTGAGAAATCACCCGAGAACTGTTAGACGAATGAGAATGCTATAACTGGTAAGTAGTGATGAGCTGCAGAAAGGATTCACTGAAGACCTCCCGAACTAGTGCTTCGACAAACAAATTTTAAAATTCCGCATTTTAGTATATTTGGCAGAGTAAATTTGCCTCCCCTGTTTCTAAATTTAATTTCAAATCAAATTGTTAAATTGTCAGAGTAACCCGACATTGCGCATTCCTTATGGCGGAATTTTTGAAAGTGTCAGAGTTGAAATAAACACCCGAGTTGAGAATATGCTAGAAATTGCTGATGTAATAATACAATCCATCCCACTGGGTGAGTAGTTTTTTATTATCTAATTTACGAGAACGAGACCAGCCAACGGGCTGAGATCTAAATGTTTACCTGCTGTAGAGAAATATATTGTCTGATCACTTGAATTTGAAGTGGCAAAGACACGTCCGGTCTTGAAATGCAGCTGTTACTTTTCAGGCAAGCAGCCTTTTCGATTTTCTACTTTCTCGTGTTATTTTAATTTACGGTTCACTGATTGTAAACCACTACGACCTGGTGTCAAGCGGGAATCGTCTGCTGTAATGTGTATAAGTGTAAAGGAATACACTACACTCATTTGATGTATGGTGGCAAAGTATGCTGACTACATGAGCAATGTCTGTTATAGGGAAATACTAGAATTGCTGAAATTGTTATTCTCCTTGAGGGAGCAGGTATGGCTGGGAGAAAACAGCTAACGTGACTTCAAGAGAATAGCAGTGCATCAGCGTTTTCGACGTCATCAGGAAAGCTCGTGACGTAATAACGTGGACACTAAACTTGTGACATTGTTGCAAAAGCAAGCAAAGACTGTTTTTTTCTCTTTTCCACAACATTAATACAAACATTTACCTTCACACAATATATCCATAGCGGGGTTGGGGTGGTGGGAATCTTCTTAAGACTGTTGAGAGAGCGGTTAATCCAGGTTATGTAAAATGACTATAATCAACTATCTTTAATAAATCCATTTCTGTTCTCAATAGAACTAACCTGTGATTTGTATTGACATATTGTTGAATTGTATTTATGAAAGACCGTGTAGTTATAAAATTATCTGAATATGGGTTCGTGGAAATACTGATGTTAAGATATCTATGTCATTGTATGTGTCATATGTAGTTCACGGGAGTAGCACAAGTGATGGGCAAATAAGTGTCCCGAAACAAGGGCAGTAACTCGGGAATAAGATGCATTATTGCGACGAACTGGGGAGACAGTGCATGTTAACTCTTTGATGAATGGTGGATGGACATTAACAGACTTACAATGGATATGGTTGATGTGTGTGGCGCTATATTAGCTGTTAGGAAGAAATACACTTACGGGTGAAATAAAAACATAAAGTTGATAAGTATCATAAATCTTTAACAAAGCGCAATGAAATCCACTTATAACGGCACAATTTTCTTGTCACCTCTCACGTATTTATGCCCCTCCCTAGGCGTTTGACACACATGTGTGTGCGAATATGCGTATGCTCGTGCAGTTGTTTACGTAGGGCACGGGTGCAATTTTTATTTTGAAACCTAATTTATGGCTTGGTGTAGACTATGATGTAGAATTTTTACGAGATGTCGATGAGAAAGCAGCATGGCCTAATTCAAAGCAAATATAACTTTTGCTTTTGATTTGTGGGGGTGCGCTTATCCGTAAACATTCCTTTCCCACCCTCCCACTTAAGCAAGCGGTTTGTCACTGACATCCGCTTCTAACGTTCACTTTTTTGTTTTTGCGTCAGGTGCAAGAGTGCATTAAACCTGCGAAAAAGCTCCCCCCTCCCCCATATATCCTCCTTTTCGCTTTTGTTATTTGTAGGACACACTATGTGCTTAGATAGAATTGAGAAAGCGGTTAAATGTCTAAGCCTGCTCATGCTTGTCACACATTGTAAAACAAGAGCTAGTTGGAAGTGACGCTATTTCGACATGTTACACATTAGTGTAAAACAAGCGTTAGTTTGAAGTGACAGTATTTAGAGATGTCACGCATTGTAAACCAGGTCAGGTATTAAGTGGAAGTATTTAGACATTATTTTTTCCCTAATTATTGTAAAACAATTGTTAGTCGGAAGTGACAGTATTTAGAAATGTTACATATATATATTACAAAACAATTGTTAGCTGGAAGTAACACTATTTAGACATAATTACAAAACAATTGTTAGCTGGAAGTAACACTATTTAGACATAATTACAAAACAATTGTTAGTTGGATGTGACGCTACTTAGACAAGTCACACATTGTAAAAAAACAGTGTTTGTGTGTAGTGACGATATTTAGACATGTCACCCATTGTAAAACAAAACAGTGTTTGTGTGTAGTGACGATATTTAGACATGTGACGTGTTGTATGGCAATCACGTAAGCAAATGCAAAATATAGTTATGTGAGTGAAGCTCTTTATATTAGTGTTGTGTGCTACACTAACTGCTCTCGTACATCGCAGGTACAAACCAAGTCACTAACTGATGTGAATGGCCGCACACCGGACACATCCATAGCCATGCATGATATATTGAAGAGAGAACCTGATGAGCGAACTGGTGACTTAATAAGTAAGAAAGGGTAGATTTATCAACTGGATGCAGTAAATACAATAGGCTAAATAATGTTTGCAGACAACACAACAAATATACTTTTGCACTATATCAATAATGTTATGGCAAATGTTACAGTCAAGTAACATATATTTGGCTCTTAACAGTCCAAGAATGGTATCAAGGCAGAGTGATATAAACAGGCGTAGAAGTCTTTATGGAAAATATTGATCAATAGGATATTAGGCAAAAACAGACAACACCCGCTGACCCCTTACATTTATTATGTTGTGCTTTTACAATGACTTGCCTTTGAAGTGAGATAAAGCCATCCCTCTTTCATACTGTCACAGTCTGATAAAAATGTCATGACTCCTTGACACACTCGTTTGTTTTTCAAACATCAAAATTTGAAATTCCTTTGTTTAGAGTTCTCCCATGATACTTCAGTATCGAGAAGCTTCTAACAAAGAGGTCAGAGAGATTATGTAACTTTAAGCCATTGTCTAAATTCTCGAACCAACTACATACCACGTGACCAGTCACGTGATGCGTTTTATACATTCTGATAAATAGGGGAACGCGTTTCTGTAGAGTCACTCCGAGAACCAGAAGCATTGACGTAGTACAGTACCGTCGCTTATTGATGGATGGATGGATGGATGGATGGATGGTTAGATTGACTGGCAGACGGATAGTCAGACAGATAGATAGATAGATAAATAGATAGATAGATAGATAGATAGATAGATAGATAGATAGATAGATAGATAGATAGATAGATAGATAGATAGACACGTGCACACACACATATCTTTCATTAATCGAATACATAGAATCATGTTAAATAAAGTACCTGTCTAGATGTTATCCTTGAAGTTTCTTAAATAACGTATCTAATAAAAATATTCGTTGCGCTGTTGAGCCTTTGTCATAGAATCTTAAAGTGTCTTAAATCACCTGAATGATAACGAGTTTAATTAAACTTCAGAACTGAATGTTCGTCTTGTATACTATTCCAGTGGTCCCTTATTCACAAGATAAATTTCGGGGTGACAACAGTTTGGCGGGAACGATCGCTCCAAAGGTATTGGGGACCCTCGCGATCATCCTCGTCTTTGTCATCGTCTTTTACATTCGATACTGCAGACGTCGTCCCACACCACCAGCACACCGCATTGACGTTCCACCCACCAACACATCCGATTTCTACAACAACGATCGAATGCAGTCTGACGGTCGGGACAACGCGTCCATCCAACTCGACAATGTCGGCATCGCGACTCCAATTCTACATCCCTTTATTTATTCCGGCGATCTAGCTCTCCAGATTTCGTTTAATCAATTCTATACGAATCCGAACCAGCAATCCACTATGGACATACAGTCAGCTCCCTACCCGGTGCCACGGATCTCTCCAACCGACGTATCCAATTGTGCACAATCTGGAGATGTTCCTGCTGGAGGGTTTACCGTGTAGCCCAAAGGGTGGTGCCTATGAAGCCCTAGATGAGGGGTGTACGAGCAATCCACGACAAATATCGATTTTCTTTCCCTCAAGATTATTACATTTTGTTCCGGAGACTAATAGTATTCCTTTAAGTTGCTTAATGTTCCGTAATTAGAAAGAAAAACTAGTTTGTTGAAGAAAATACTTTTTGAAAACTTAAGATAATTTCGAATTTAGATTCTGAACATATTTATTTTCTTTAGTTAGCATTTATGAATCCTTATCACAAAGCCTATTGCATGTTGATAATAATTAGCTCTCTTGGATTTCATAAAAACAAGCCAACTTGACGGTTCAGTGAGACATAACCGGGTGAGAAAATCCTTTTAGATGAAATAATTTTATTATTAAAGTTATCATTGTTACAGACAGAGAAGTATAGCTACTATGTTCACTTTGTCCAAAATTTCAACTCATTTTGTACGTCATTGCTTCGCCATTTGAAACTTTTAAAATGCCTGCAGTTTAACGTATTAGTTAATTGATGTTAGTTGATGTTAATTGATGTTAGTTGATGTTAGTTGATGTTAATTGATGTTAGTTGATGTTAATTGATGTTAGTTGATGTTAGTTGATGTTAATTGATGTTAGTTGATGTTAGTTGATGTTAGTTGATGTTAATTGATGTTAGTTGATGTTAGTTGATGTTAATTGATGTTAGTTGATGTTAATTGATGTTAGTTGATGTTAGTTGATGTTAATTGATGTTAGTTGATGTTAATTGATGTCGTTGCTATAATCATTCCTTCTGTACGTTCCTGGTTTTCCCCTTTTAAGGTGTGAGTTTTCAGTACCTCATACCGCTGTCACTGGATTAGTATAAATTTAGAATACAGTTGAATGAATGTGTGCCAGATGACTTTTTATAGATATGCATGTCGTGTTGTATTTAAAATAGTTCTAACAGAGTACGTACAGGAGGTAGAGGGCTATTTTTAGTAACAGCTATGCACTAGCACTTCACTGAGTTAAGTAAGATTTAGGAGAGAATGCGAATAGTGACGCTGTGTGTGCGGACTTCACCACCATGTATCACTTGTGCGTACACAATGTAAACACTGGTGAATGTTTTTAAACTCACACTACCTGTATCACATGTGCGTACACAATGTAAACACTGGTGAAAATAAACTCACACTACCATGTATCACTTGTGCGTACACAATGTAAACACTGGTGAAAATAAACTCACACTACCATGTATCACATGTGCGTACTCAGTGTAAACAACGTCCTGGCGAAAATAAACTTACACTAGCATGCACCAGCTGTGTGGACACAAAGTGAAAGTAAAACAATTGTACAACATTCGTTTCTCACAGCCAAGGTGTTTTACATAAAAGCACCTATGTACGCTTTCTTTCGTGAAAGTCTGGATCATACAGTAAAAATTTGACTTAATTACAATTGTAAAAGGAAAATCTTGCATTAAAGCACGCATGCACATGAACATGTCCAAATAACACCTTATAAAACACACACCATATGCCCGTCACTTTCTATATCAGTTTAAGAAAGCTCCTGATAATGTAACTGAATGGGGACAAACACACAGACAGACAATATTGGTTTCGCACGTTGGGTAATAATTTGACAGCCCCAAGTTACTTTACCACTATATTTAACATAAAACGTACGAAAGTAGTGTTGAGTGGATTCATGATTATATAATCAGACAGAATAAAGCTTCCATTCAACCACAAAGCAAAACTGATGGACAATAAGGAAACAACAGGGCATCTGTAGTCTTTCAAGCTCACCAAAGGTATAGACAACTAAACAGTATTTGATGACTGACATTCCCTTTTTCGTGGCTTCAGATGGCATGATGATAGTGGGTTGACCTTGACTGATGCTTAGCGTAGGCTACGCTGGGGACGCTTGTGACATGGGGCAAAAATACCCTCAAGAATACGTTCATTTGTCTTTAACTCCAGTTCCTTGTTTAGAAACGTCTGGTCAGTTGGCTGGCAGATGATTCAGGACAGATAAACACAGCAAACGGGAAGTATTGTCCTATTGAGTGTGAGTTTCACTATTGCTGGCATGACATTTCTTTTACCTTAATTCTAAACTTAGTGCAGGACAAACTTGGAAGATTTCCATGTCAAAAATTATAGATAGATAGACAGACAGACAGACAGACAGACAGATAGATAGATAGATAGATAGATAGATAGATAGATAGATAGATAGATAGATAGATAGATAGATAGATAGATAGATAGATAGATAGATAGATAGATAGGCACCATTTTCTACATTGGCTTAAAAAAAAATCATGTCTGGATTAGTAAGCAAAGTACATGGAAAAACCCACGGACTCATATAAATAACTATTATGATCAGCCAACAAAGTACATGGAAAACCCCAGGACTAATTCAAGTAGAAATTATATTACATATCGTGGGAGCATGTTGTAAAAAAATAAACTATTCCGAAATCTGGCATTGCAATTAATTATTTTTTTCTATTTATATTTAATGCAATCTAAATCGGTTATATTAAGTCTATATACTGGCTGTTGATTTGTTTAAAGGGTGAAATCATTGTGTAAATAATGTGATTTGTTGTTATTAATTGTCTCTTTTAAATAATAAACGTAGGGAGTTGCATTAAGTATGCCTATTGGTTTGTGTCGTTTGGAGTTGTATACGTATGCCTATTGGTTTGGGTCGTTTGGAGTTGTATTGAGTATGCCTGTTGGTTTGGGTCGTTTGGAGTTGTATTAAGTATGCCTATTGGTTTGTGTCGTTTGTACTTGTATAAGTATGCCTATTGGTTTGGGTCGTTTGGAGTTGTATACGTATGCCTATCGGTTTGTGTCGTTTGGAGTTGTATTAAGTATGCCTATTGGTTTGTGCCTTTGGACTTGTATTAAGAATGCCTAGTGGTTTGTGTCGTTTGGAGTTGTATAACGTATGCCTATCGGTTTGCGTCGTTTGTAGTTGTATTAAGTATGCCTATTAGTTTGTGTCGTTTGTGTGCGCTTGTCATTCATTTAAGAGTGACATTTGAACTCAAAATTTACTTGTTGACGTGGGATTGTTATCACTTTTATATATACACGAACTGGCCACACGATAATGGTAATCACGTATTATCACACTAAACCACTCACAAAGACACAAGCTTACATCTATAGATACAGAAATGTAATATTTTTTTTTATGAGCTCACTCACTTAAAGGTCTACACACCATCAACTGACCTACATGCTATGTAGTTTATATTTAAAAATTAACCTATCAGATTCAAGCTACTAACTTGGTGTATGGTGATTATGTGTGAAGATATATTAAAACAAATTATGTAACTCTAATAACTTTTTCATATTTTAATTTTGTTCTTCCTACACACGGTTTTTCCCACGGGTTTTTCCCAGTGTCCGGTAAATGACGCGAAGGTTTTCCCCACGGTTTTCCCAGTGTCCGGTGAATGACGTCACGCTATTGATAAAACGAGTGTGAATGGGAGGGAAGCGTGAGACGCCATAAGCATTGCGCCCGATTTACAGGGGTAGAAAGAGAGCCGTCCGTCCATCTGCGACCGTGCCTATCAGAAACAATATAGTGGTAATATTTTGATTTCTCTATATTGAGTTTAATTAGTTCTTTATATTTTGTATTATGAATGTAAGTGGAATTTCCTTGTGAATTTTATTGCTATTAAGATGATGCATTTTTCTACAGAGCTAAGTGGCAGTATGTTGATTTGTAGTAGTGGTGAGGACACCACGTATATGTAATTGAACTACCGTCAACAAATTGTTAGCACGGGAGAGTCTAACTTGTCACGTTGTCATTAGCGAAACTGTATTACTAGCAATTTTGAGTTAATGGAGAATACAGATATATATATTACAAGATTTGATATATTTGAATTTCCATGTAATCAGTGAAGAGATAAAGATTTTCTATATTTGAATTTTCATGTAATCTAAATGTTGAGATAGTGAAGATTGTAAAGAATGATTAACGCTGCTATTTTAAGACCCATAAAATCATTATTGTCACACGTGGCTGAAACGTATGTAACTATGCATTTGCAGCCGGTCTTGAGGTTTACCTCATAATTCTAACCAGCTCAAACCACGGTGGGAGTCCAAGCCTTTCAGCTGGAGCCGAAACACCAAGGAACGAGCGTATGTGCTGAACCGTATCCCTGCCTGTCGACGGTGAGAGTTGCCGAGGTCACGGAGGTCAGCGTGCGTCAATAAAGACAACAGAACGACATGTGCTTAACAAGCTAAGTCCTGAAAAGTTCAGAACTAGATTCATTGTGGTGTGAATAAGGAAATGACATTCCGGGTCGCGCGTAATCATTCTGTACTCGCGAAATCGAACTGTCAATTTTTCTTTGTTTAATATAAATTTATTGTTATTAAATTTTATTGTTTAACCTTCTTAACTGTTATCTCTTTATTATTACATAAATGTATGTACGACCGAGGGAGCTGCTACTGGGGGCGAATAATAGATAAAGGAATAAAGAGCCATGTTTATTTATCTATAATTATTAAAGAAGGAGATAACATTGTAGCAGAGAAGTCAACTGATTTATCCGACTACGTGTCGTGACCAATCTAGCTGAGATTGTGGCATTGAGAGGGAGATAAATTAGGCAAGTCCAGCCGTCGCTAAGTTTAGGGGTTATCCTATGAATTAATATTGATAATCAGAGCCTAAATTAGGACGGGGTCGTTAAATGGAAACTGGACATGTGACAAATGGGGTTGCTCGTCTTGGATAGTATTTTTTCAAATTTATCCATATAGGAGAGAATCACGGGACAGAAAATTTTAAAATCTATCTTTTTTGAAAAATTTTCATATCATCCTAGACTCAAACGCGTCATAATTTGTAAAACTTTTTTTCTTTACCACACCATTGAATCTATTTCTTGACTGTAACTTTTTCACTTGTTGTTTATTGACATGCATATGTTCTTTGCAGAGAGCTGGAGAGGTTGAATGAATTGTTATATGTAAGAAAACATTTTAGTCGTTGCTAGTGTTAAAACATATTGACAATTACATTGGATTATATGTATTAGGCGTTGTAGCGTTTTAATATATATTAAGATTTATTAGTCTTATGCATGGAAGTGACTAAGCAAATCTGTAAAGAGAAGTCAAAGTAATATTACCACTGTGTGTAAATTGCATTAGACTTCGGGATATTATATTTAGACTGCTAAATATGATATTGTAGTGTCGTATGGTTGGAGCCGTGACATTACGAAAGTCTTGGAGACGACGGACTGTCGCCAAGCAGGTGAACGTGACACTAACGCGTAATTTATTTAGGACAGTGCTCTGAATAAATTAGATAATTTTGTAAGGGTAGCCTAAAATTATTGCCGGGATAAAACTGAGTTATCGCCGACCGGTTAGCGTACACAATCACGTGAGATATTTATTTACAGCCAGACGCGCTAAATAAATATAAGATGGAGTTGTTTGATTTTGAACAGGTTATCGGAAACCTGAAACGGAAGGGTACATTGCTGGGATACGAGGGCTTAGTGCTAGCAAACCACGTTAGGACTGAGTTCGAAAGAATAGAAAAGGAAGAGAAAGCTGATAGAGATAGGAAAAGAAAAGAAAATGCTGATAGAGAGCGAGAAAAACGCGCAGCAGAACACAAAGCTAAGCTAGAAAGGATAGAGATAGAAGGCGATCACTATATAGCTTTGATGTGTTTAAGAATCGAAAGGCGGAAGAGCAACGAAGAGAGTTTACAACTTAGTGAGATTCTAGAACGTAAACAAGAGGTAGGCACTTCGCTAGGATATGAAGGTGAAGAGCTACGTAATTACGTCCTACTCGAGCTCAATGAAAAGGAAGTAGAACATAGGGAAAGAATGGTAGCTTTGATAAGCCCAGGCCTAAAACTCACGAAAAAGCGAGTAAAACAGTTGTGTGATAAGGATTTCCAATCCAGCAGGGATCGTAGGGAGCTGAGAGAAAAGAAAGTTCAAATAGCAGCAGACCAGGCCGAATTACGAGAGCTAATTTTCGAAATTAGAAGGTTAAAGGAAAGGAAGCTAGCGCTTATCGAGAAGAAAGAAAATCTAGACTTAGAATGGTTATGGGTTGAGATCGAAACAAAATCTAAATCTACTATTAAAGATGACGTTAGATCAAATCCGACTTATGGTGATTTGTACAATCCGCACACGCATGCGCGTAGATCCACTAGTCACGTGAACGATCGGAAGAATGAAAGAAAGAAAGATGTCAAACAAGACGTAACGTGTGAACGACCACACTCAAATTCTGAACGCAAACGCAACCGTACTGGTATAGCTTGTTTTGATTGCAATGAGCCAGGCCATTTCGATAGGTCCCACCACTCACGCAACCAGCAGAAGAGCCATGCCGTTGCCTTACAAGGTCATGACTTGACGAGGTCAAACACCGTGAGCGTTGAAACTGACAGACATAAATTCTCCACGTTATCTGACACAACAGACAAGGTAGACGTTTCGATTAAAAACAAAAACAAATGTTTTGACGACACCATTCAAGTTCATTTTGCTAACCAGTGTACAGAAACATTACCGCAAGTTAGTGCACCATTGAAACCTGATCTGGTAACAGAGATAGGAAAGGACGCCGTTGTTAAGGACTTAACATACGACGTAGATTCGGGATGTACATATGTACTGCCGAGTACATTGATCGACGGGGTGAATACACATGAGAAGATAGGGACTAATTCTATCAGTTGTGTACCGTCAAGATGTGATGAAACTTCTAGCAACACATTGACTGATTTTGCTGACGGGACGAATACACATGAGAAGATAGGGACGAATTCTATCAGTTGTGTGCCGTTAAAGGGCAGTGACACATTGACTAAGTTTACTGACCGAACCGTTAGTTTAAGAGAGAGTTATGAGAATGTGCCCGCTACGAAGACAGATGTCGGTAGGTCTCGATCACCGATAACTGACGTGAGTCATGACGTAATTTTAGAACCCAAGATTATTGCGTCATACGAGGTTTCGAGTGCTGATAAATTGATAGCCAGGGAAACAGAAGTATTTGAATCAGATGACAGAATAGGTAGCAATACAGACGAAGATAACGTGCCTATGACAATTTCATTTACTTCAGATGACATGACAGTTGGCAGAACTGAGACAGAACTCTTTTCCGATCATGATAGGGGAGAAGATAAAGTCGAAAACTGTACAGGGACGGAATCTAGTATTTCCAGAGTAGACTTGCTAGAGACGGTCGATGACAATACATGTGTACTGACGTGTATGCATGCCGTTGTCAGAGACAGGGCAGAAATGCTGTCTGCAGATAAATCACTTAACGGACTTAGTGACGTAGACAGAAGCCACGGTACATGGACTACCTTTATCGACTCATCTGTTGATATAAAGGAATGTCATGAAAACGTACCAAAAACAGTAGGGAGAGAGGAGGTGAGAAGTGTGACAGAATACGCAAGTATGACGAGTAAGAGCAAAGAGGGAAGTGTTTCATTAACTGATGTGTTCCTTGATTCACTTGGGATGAGTACAGAGTGTAGTCGAGACACGGTACAAATAAGTGATGGAACCAAATCAATAGGTGATAGAAACGGGGGTGACAGACTGACAAACAGGAGTGAGTGTAAAATTCTAAGGGGCCACGGTTACCTAGGATCTCTAAAGACGAGTGAAACGTCAGGGCTGTTACTGACATCAAGTGCAGAGTATTATAGTACAGAGAAGAGTGACAGTGTAGCCTACAACACACAGAGTGAGGATACAATGATGTTATCTAGTGTGAAAGTGACAGGAACTAAAAGAATTCCTACCACAAACTTTGGTGAACTAGCTGAACCTTGTGACATAGACAGGTTTGAGTTAGTGAACGGTATGGTCCAGGGAAGACAATCGATAACTCTTGGAGGTAAAATGACCGTAGAGTTTCAACCCGATGAACCCTTGATCTGGCAAGCACATGAATCTGACTTACTAGTGACGACCGAGAGTGAGTTTGGTCATAGAGTGACTAGAGAATGTACGAGTAGAGAATTAGACAGTTCTAGAGTCACAGAGGAGACACAGACTTATGTTGTCAAGGAGAGAGACAAGCCGACAGACATAACAACGGTCGAAAACCTAGTCGTGAATGGGTTAAGACAGAGAGGACCGAGATACCTTGATAGAGATAGGGAGGTGACGTATTTCAAATCTACATGCAGAGAAAGTAAGGAACTTAAACTGCTAGATTGGAAACCAAGTTCGAAATGGTATTCTGAAATCGTTAGTGAAGTGAATGAGATCACAAATCATAACTTGATCCTAGGGAGACGGGAAAGAGATTATTCATTCAGACTTCTAGAAATAAGGCAAAGCTTGCAGTTCAAAGACCTGAACCAGCAAAGCGTACAAAACAGTTCAGAAAAGGAAACTGGTTATTTCCTTAAGACAAGAAAGAAAATAATCAAAGATGATGTTTCATGCTCTTTAACTGTAATGAACCACCATAAGAATGTTGGGAAGGTACCAGTTAGAGTGAAACTGAAACAGTGGGACTTATTGAGATTTGATGCACATTGCAAATTAGCTTTCAAGGACTTGACAGTTTGCAACAGACACAGAAAGAACGAAAATACACTGTTACATGATAGATCTAGGGGAAAAGGAGAAATCTGGCTAGATTTAAACCCTCAAATGAATTACGTTGACAGCTGTATGGGTGTGGGTGATAATCCTTCAGTATTTTGGACTAAGGAGACGAAAGCACACGCAGACGCACTTGGAGTGCATAGAAAAGTCACGCATAGAAGCAGTCAGTCAAATCTAAAGGTCAGATCGATTGTACTGATAGAGACACTTCTGCTGTTCTAGGTACCATTGATAATTATACATGTGTAGATAAGAGGGGACATAACCATGTCTACTTAGCATTCTATTCTTTCAAATTATCTTTTGTAGTAGTAGTTTACTTTGATAAATTGAAATGATTTTTAACTTACTTTTCTTGTAGAGACTATCATTTGCAGATGATAGATCAATTCTCTTATGATGATTGGACTATAATCAGATAAGAAACGGATTTTTAGGTCGAAGAACTATTGCATAGAATAGTTCGTGAATCGCGTATGTCGCCGATAGTTGGACCTAAAATTAATTTCGAGATTGTACGTCGTATGAAAACAAGTTAATAAAGTTCATAACTGTTACTTACATAATTTGTAGTTCTTACACCCATTATGTAATGTGTGTTTAATTTGGGGGGTGTGAAGATATATTAAAACAAATTATGTAACTCTAATAACTTTTTCATATTTTAATTTTGTTCTTCCTACACACGGTTTTTCCCACGGGTTTTTCCCAGTGTCCGGTAAATGACGCGAAGGTTTTCCCCACGGTTTTCCCAGTGTCCGGTGAATGACGTCACGCTATTGATAAAACGAGTGTGAATGGGAGGGAAGCGTGAGACGCCATAAGCATTGCGCCCGATTTACAGGGGTAGAAAGAGAGCCGTCCGTCCATCTGCGACCGTGCCTATCAGAAACAATATAGTGGTAATATTTTGATTTCTCTATATTGAGTTTAATTAGTTCTTTATATTTTGTATTATGAATGTAAGTGGAATTTCCTTGTGAATTTTATTGCTATTAAGATGATGCATTTTTCTACAGAGCTAAGTGGCAGTATGTTGATTTGTAGTAGTGGTGAGGACACCACGTATATGTAATTGAACTACCGTCAACAAATTGTTAGCACGGGAGAGTCTAACTTGTCACGTTGTCATTAGCGAAACTGTATTACTAGCAATTTTGAGTTAATGGAGAATACAGATATATATATTACAAGATTTGATATATTTGAATTTCCATGTAATCAGTGAAGAGATAAAGATTTTCTATATTTGAATTTTCATGTAATCTAAATGTTGAGATAGTGAAGATTGTAAAGAATGATTAACGCTGCTATTTTAAGACCCATAAAATCATTATTGTCACACGTGGCTGAAACGTATGTAACTATGCATTTGCAGCCGGTCTTGAGGTTTACCTCATAATTCTAACCAGCTCAAACCACGGTGGGAGTCCAAGCCTTTCAGCTGGAGCCGAAACACCAAGGAACGAGCGTATGTGCTGAACCGTATCCCTGCCTGTCGACGGTGAGAGTTGCCGAGGTCACGGAGGTCAGCGTGCGTCAATAAAGACAACAGAACGACATGTGCTTAACAAGCTAAGTCCTGAAAAGTTCAGAACTAGATTCATTGTGGTGTGAATAAGGAAATGACATTCCGGGTCGCGCGTAATCATTCTGTACTCGCGAAATCGAACTGTCAATTTTTCTTTGTTTAATATAAATTTATTGTTATTAAATTTTATTGTTTAACCTTCTTAACTGTTATCTCTTTATTATTACATAAATGTATGTACGACCGAGGGAGCTGCTACTGGGGGCGAATAATAGATAAAGGAATAAAGAGCCATGTTTATTTATCTATAATTATTAAAGAAGGAGATAACATTGTAGCAGAGAAGTCAACTGATTTATCCGACTACGTGTCGTGACCAATCTAGCTGAGATTGTGGCATTGAGAGGGAGATAAATTAGGCAAGTCCAGCCGTCGCTAAGTTTAGGGGTTATCCTATGAATTAATATTGATAATCAGAGCCTAAATTAGGACGGGGTCGTTAAATGGAAACTGGACATGTGACATTATGTTTACAGTGCCTCGGACACGAAAGTGAGTTGACATATGGGTTTATTATTTCATTGCTTCATTAAAATAAGACAAAGGAACAGATTCGCTTTCAAATCTCTAGCTGAACAGATCTCTTAATGGTAGGCAGCTCAGAATATTTAAAGGAATTGCTTGGTCTTGTATTTTACTGAACGGAGATAAGCAGACATTCATCATTTAACTCAAACTAATCATGGAACCGGACATCGAACGTAATCCATTTCCTCAGACTGTGTCATGTGATGTCTCTTATGACTCTTATGACTCTGATGTACTATCACTAGTGACGACCACGGCAAAAGACATGTTCAGTTATTAACAAACAAGTTCACACTGATGTCATACAAAGGTGCACCGAAATTGACCCACATAAAATAACAAAAAGAAAAACCTCTGATACAGTCCTAAAATTGTAGAAATTAATCATTAAGTCCAAAGTACGTATTTCGTGTTAGTGTAGTTACGCCAGCTGACGTTCAGCAAATTGCTTTTCAATGGACGGATTTCCGTTACGAAACTAATTTCAACAATGAAATGGAAAAATGCTTCAATTAAACTTCAACTTGTCACAACTAAAAGAGGGGGTGGGGTGATGAGCACTCCATTTAATGAAGCTTGGAAATAGTTTATATCTACGAAGTTAAAAATTGTTTGTTCATTAAGACTTCTCTGGAATTACTTTTTTTTTAGTTTTTGAGTATTTGATGGTGGTGGTGCTAGCCATGAAAGGCAAAGACTTTAAACTCCTTTTTCGATATAGATAATTTGAATTATTGATTCTAAATTGTGTAGATATTCATATGTTTAATTATAAATTACTATTATGCCTCTTTCCACAACTTCTGTTTGACTGTCGGTTGTGATCCAAGGTCTCGGAATCTTACTAAGATTCTGGGAGATCCAAGTTTTTACGGAAGATGTAGGCACTTCCGAGGAGCGCTGCTTTGAGTAGTGGAGCGAATCTGTGGTTTTATTATTATTATTATTATTATTATTATTATTATTATTCAGACTCTTTCCACGACTTCTGTTTGACTGTCGGTTGTGATCCAAGGTCTCGGAATCTTACCAAGATTCTGGGAGATCCAAGGTTTTACGGAGGATGTGGGGACTTCCGAGGAGCGCTATTTTGAGTAGTGGAGCGATTCTGTGGTTTCCAGGGAGTTTATTCAGGTAGCCTTCCAATTCAGATGTTATGTTCCCCAAGGCTCCTATCACTATATGTATCACTTCTGCTTTTACATTCCACAGTCTCTGGATTTCTAATCTGAGGTCTTGGTATTTTTCTATTTTTTCTCTTTCTTTTGTTTGTATGTTTCTATCTCTTGGAACAGCGACATCAATGATTGTTACTGTTCTGTTGGACTTATTGAGAACTAAAATGTCTGGTCTTCGTGCAGGGATCACCCTATCTGTTCTTATCTCGAAGTCCCACAGTATTTTGACTTCTTCTGTTTCGGTGACTGCTTCTGGTTGATGCATCCATGCTCTTTCTGGGGTTTGTATGCCATAGTTCTCACTTATTATTATTATTATTATTATTATTATTATTATTATTATTATTATTATTATCGATGCAGTTGTTGTTTTTGTTCTTACATTTAAATTTTTAAAATTCTAAATCATCATTTATTTTCATTCTAATTTCTAATTTTTCACTGTCTTTATTTTATTACCGTTTATTCTTATTATCCCCCTTTATCATCAGATTGTACTTGCCTACCCACGTGATCAACACTTAGATAATGAGTAGTTTAAAGCGAACACCATATCCTTTTGACTCACTCTTTTAATACGACACGTCATCATCGCTATTCATGAATGCGTATAAACATAATCTTCTGCCATGGTTTAGGACATAAACAGGCCGAGAGACACACCAAAGACAATGGCTGGAAATCGACTTTACAGGACCTCCATTATGACCATTAGTGTGCTACAGACTGGAATTATTCTGCTTGCAT
Source organism: Sinotaia quadrata (assembly GCA_028829895.1). Classification (NCBI taxonomy): domain Eukaryota; kingdom Metazoa; phylum Mollusca; class Gastropoda; order Architaenioglossa; family Viviparidae; genus Sinotaia; species Sinotaia quadrata. Next base: position 10,348,220 of record CM054177.1, on the reverse strand, counting down.
TAATAGGTAAAGTGTGGTCACTGATTTTATTTTATTTAATGATAATGTTTTCACAAGATTAAAAATTTCTACTTGTATTCTTCTGTCATTCACAGCATCTTACGATATGTACGCCAAATAAAATGAAAACTGAGTGAACAACAATTGTTCCTTTCACACAAGACATATTGAGCTCTAAACCAGGAACAAACATTACGTTTACTTAAACAGTTGAATCCACTATACAAGCATGCATAATTAAGCTGTTCACTAAGTGGATTGTTATACATCACTGATCCAGGAACAAACATTAAATTTAATTAAACACTGCATTCATTGTAAATAGTTTGTTTTGACCTCATTCCTTAGTTGTGTTTCCAGAGTGCGTACACCTTCACATGTAACTTTGATATGCTCTAGTAAGCAAGGCGACACCTGTCTCTTATTCACAAGGGGATGAGAGGGTCACAGCAAAAGGGGGGGGGGTAATAAGGTGTATTTCTTGTGTTTCCAGAGTGCGTACACCTTCACATGTAACTTTGATATGCTCTAGTAAGCAAGGCGACACCTGTCTCTTATTCACAAGGGGATGAGAGGGTCATAGCAAGAGGTAATAACGTGGATTTGTTGCAGTCTCTTTTGTGGCATACGCAGTTGGTTGGTTGAATATAAGCCATTGCTTTCAGATCCATTCCTAAAACAATTAAATTGCAATATGATCCTCCCATCCAGCAAAGGAACATTTCTTAAACAGTTTCTTTTACTTTCACTTTTCTTGTCGAAAATATTTATCGAGGATTCAATTTTTATTTCCTTCATGAAAAGATATATCCTCTAACAAGAAAAGTACACACACACACACACACACACACACACACACACACACACACACACACACACACACACACACACAAGCACAGAGACACGCACACACACAATACATACACTAATATACTCTAGCAGCAAAAATGTCCACACAAACTAATAGGCTCATGCAACAAAATTATATGCATGTATGTATATAACACTAAAATACTCGCAGAAAATGTATATACACTCACCAATACACTCTAGCAACAAAGTACACACACTAATACACTAACAACAAAGTGTACACACGCACTAACATTCCCGCAGAACATGTATACTCCTAGATATACTCATACAACAAAACTTTATCAAACAACTTTATACTATTGCAACATATACACACTTTTACAACTTCACACAGTATTATCAAAATAAATATTCTCTACAACAAAATATTCTCTACAACTAACATTCCCGCAGAACAGGCATACTCCTAGATATACTCATACAACAAAACTTTATCAAACAACTTTATACTATTGCAACATATACACAGTTTTACAACTTCAGACAGTATTATCAATATAAATATTCTCTACAACAAAAGTTTATCAAACAACTTTATACTATTGCAACATATGCACACTTACAACTTCACACAGTATTATCAAAATAAATATTCTCTACAACAAAATAACGAGTGAGATTAAGAAAAAAAGCTATTCTATAATAACAATATATTATAATAAACGCATTCTGATTAAAAAAATATGTAAGTGAGTCTTTTTTAAAATAAATTTACATAAATTAATTTTGAATGGTACAGATTTCAACGAACACGAGATGCATTATAGTCATTTGAACTAGTGCTAAATTGCTGATATAATAATTAATATATAATTAAACAAATTAAATGCTTTTAAAACCATTGTATTAGCCGAAATGCAACCATCGCATTTATGAACATTTTGGTTATATTATGGGCTTGATTTTGCAGATATTTCTATTTCTTTCAACACGATTAGCGTGAGGTAATTAGACGTTAATTAGATCAGCAAAATTAATTTGAACTGATAAGTGCTCGTTTGAAATACATTAATTGGTGATCGAAAATAATGAAGCCTTGAAATATATGATTATCTTGAAGATCATCTGATATTGCAGTATCGCCACATCACTGTCAAGGACGATATACAAAATGCGTATTTAGTTACATTTAGACGTTTACCACGAAACATGATATTTTAAAATTACAACAACTATAGCAGTTGTAGATTCTGAATTTCGAAATTAGATTCTTAAAACAGCAACTCATAGATAATTTCATTTTTCACAAATACCTAATTACGTATTACATTCAAAAGCACTAATTACCTAATACGTATTACATGCAATGTCAAAAGTACGCAGATTACATGCTAAAGCAATAATTACCTAATTACGTATTACATGCAATGTCAAAAGTACGCAGATTACATGCTAAAGCAATAATTACCTAATTACGTATTACATGCAATGTCAAAAGTACGCAGATTACATGCTAATGCATTAATTACTTAACTGCCTACTATATTCAGAGTACGAGTAGAGTGTACGTACAAGAAAATTCAACTGGAGTAGTATAAAGTGTCTCCCTGGGTAGAGTAACCAACAGTATTTGCAACTGGTATCGAATGCTAATGCCCAACTCCCCCCCCCCCTCAAAAAAAAAATCCCCAAAGAACTTCTCATTTTGAAACATTATCTTTGTAAGCTTTAATCGCAGTCTTTGAAAAATGGTTCTTACATTATACTGTTTACATTTTTTCTTAATTTGATGACATATTGCTTACTGTACGTAAAACATCTGGTATTATATTTTATGACATATTGCTTACTGTACGTAAAACATCTGGTATTATATTTTATGACATATTGCTTACTGTACGTAAAGTATCTGGCATTATATTTTATGACATTTTGCTTACTGTACGTAAAGCATCTGGTATTATATTTTATGACATGTTGCTTACTGTACGTAAAACATCTGGTATTATATTTTATGACATGTTGCTTACTGTACGTAAAACATCTGATATTATATTTTATGACATGTTGCTTACTGTACGTAAAACATCTGGTATTATATTTTATGAAATATTGCTTACTGTACGTAAAACTCTGGTAGTATATTTTATGACATATTGCTTACTGTACGTAAAACATCTGGTATTATATTTTATGACATATTGCTTACTGTACGTAAAAATCTGGTATTATATATTTTCTGTACAGAGATATCCACAGCTAATTCTTGTTGCCCTCCTCGAAAGAATTATAGATCATGTTGCCGTGACTGGCGTTTTCGGCACTACAGGAGATTTCCCATAACATATCCACGTTTCGTCTCGGGTGCCCCAACATTACCTACCCGTCTACCCCTCTGGATGTTTTTCAACCAGAATGCTCGAGGCCATTTTCCTACCCGTTATAACACGAATTCACAAACAAGTTCACCTTCCCATTTTAATCGGAATGAGCTCACAAAAACGTCGACCCGTGTCAACTGGAATGAGCTCACAAGAACGCCGACCCGTGTCAACTGGAATGAGCTCACAAGAACGTCGACCCGTGTCAACTGGAATGAGCTCACAAGAACGCCGACCCGTGTCAACTGGAATGAGCTCACAGGAACGTCGACCCGTGTCTACTGGAATGCAACACCACCACCTACTCGCTCTACACTGGGTGGTCCTATATTACCTTCCAGGTTTGGCGGGTGGAATCCCGCATCTAGGTCAGATATCCGTTACAACTGGAATGATCAAGAATCGTCTACCCATCAACAAAGGAATTACCCTACAGTATCTAATAATGTAACGAGTCCAAGTACCCGCTATAACTGGAGTACCCTACCTTCATCCGCCAGTTTTAACTGGAATTACTCAACCGTGTCAACTTCTCGCTTTCAGTGGAACTCACAGCAGAATCCATTGACCAGGTGGTTCATCTCGATGTCATCGAGTACTCGCTTCAGTCCCCAGAACGTCACATCAACATCGCCACCTAGCGGTATGCATACGATTTTAATGGCGCTTATCAGTCAGTATGTTAAGAATGAGTCAGCGTTCCAGTAATATAAGTAAGGAATTTTAATAGAGTATTGCACACTCTCTATGTCAAGAACGTGTCGTCTTCTGTTTTAATAAAGGTTAGCACTGCGTACTATTTTACTAGATGATAGCACTCTTTTCATGTTAAGAAATGTTCTTTGAAATATTTCATTGATTTTAATAATCGTTCAACAAAATAAATTATTTTCTTATTGTTTGTCCTGTACTGCACTACAATACTATTAAAATGGTGTACGCATATATATATACACGCATTCGTACATACATGCATTTCTACATATATTGCATATAGCGAATGAGATTGCAAAGCTTTAAAAATCAAATGTACCAAATATTTTTAAGCAATTTATACGTGCCTACATATAATCAACTACAAAAGTAGTCTTTTCGCTAAATAGCTTTCATCAGCACTGTTATGATTAATTCTATTTACACAATGTATGAACATGAAATACCTATATAAAAAATCAGCTATAGAGGCGAAACGACCAAGTTTGTAGTCGTTTATTTCTGATTAGCTATATATTGTGCCGAAATGTCAGGTTGCACTGGATATGCTCAATATCTTGTTTATTTCTGATTAGCTATATATTACCGAAATGTCAGGTTGCATTGGATATGCTCAATATCTTGTTTATTTCTGATTAGCTATATATTACCGAAATGTCAGGTTGCATTGGATATGCTTAATATCTTGTTTATTTCTGATTAGCTATATATAGTGCCGAAATGTCAGGTTTCATTGTATGCTCAATATCTTGTTTATTTCTGATTAGCTATATATAGTGCCGAAATGTCAGGTTTCATTGTATGCTCAATATCTTGTTTATTTCTGATTAGCTATATATAGTGCCGAAATGTCAGGTTTCATTGTATGCTCAATATCTTGTTTATTTCTGATTAGCTATATATAGTGCCGAAATGTCAGGTTTCATTGGCAATGCTCAATATCTTGTTTATTTCTGATTAGCTATATATAGTGCCGAAATGTCAGGTTTCATTGGCAATGCTCAATATCTTGTTTATTTCTGATTAGCTATATATAGTGCCGAAATGTCAGGTTTCATTGTATGCTCAATATCTTGTTTATTTCTGATTAGCTATATATAGTGCCGAAATGTCAGGTTTCATTGTATGCTCAATATCTTGTTTATTTCTGATTAGCTATATATAGTGCCGAAATGTCAGGTTTCATTGTATGCTCAATATGTTGCTTAGATATGGCGTGCTCGAGTGGATCTCGGCCATTGAAGATTTATGCTGAACCGAATGAGACCGGAACTATCCAGTCTCCCGGATATCCAAATAACTATTCGAAGTATGTGAATTTACTTGTCTCCTGATATTAAGTTCTAGGGAAAAAGTCATCGAGCAGTGAAGAGTTTATTTAACAATTCCCTATTCTATGTATTACATGATAATGCCCTTTCTCAGTCAGTTGGTTATATACAATTGCTTGTTGTATTCATGAAACCTGAAGAACTCGATCGACATCAATAAAAATATTGTTCAATTTTATTGTATATATATTTTTTCTAAATACAATATAAACACACAGACATACACACACACACATACACCATTAATATATATTCTCCGGCAAATATATCACAAGAGCACATATTTTCATGACACCTATTTTTATTTACGAAAACATTAATTCTTCCATTGCAATTTGGACTATGTCTGATATTTCTCACTAACATAGTATTATTAAAACGATTTAAAAAAGTAATTCACTTCTCTAATTTCACGTTAAAAGCACGCGATGCCTAGGAAAAATTACAAACCTGATAAATTTTTGTGCCACCAACAGCAATGCTACCTGCGAGTGGATTGTAGAGACAGTACCCGGTTACCAAATTCAACTCTTTGTACAAACGATGTATTTAGAATTGTCTACTTCATGTGATTTTGACTACGTGGAGATCTCTTACGGTAAGTCCAATGTTAAATCCAATCACAATGATAACCTTTAAAGCATAATATCTTTAAAATAAAACATTCTCAGTGTGTGTTTTTTTCTAGCTTGTGGTCTTATTTTTGTGTTTGTATGCAGTGCTCTCATTCTTAATTTGCCTGTATCTTGCTTGTGGTCTTTTTTTGTTTGTATGCAGTACTCTCATTCTTAATTTGCCTGTATCTTGCTTGTGGTCTTTTTTTGTTTGTATGCAGTACTCTCATTCTTAATTTGCCTGTGTCTAGCTTGTGGTCTTCTGGTTTGATGTTAATCTCCTGTGTATGACTGACTTATCCTTGTAGTGTACCAATCAAATCAGATGACATTTTATTCTTTTTGCTGAACAAATACTTTATAATTACTGTTGGACAGGCACATGTTGATTAGTCTTTGATAAAGTGTTTTACTAATGACTATTGCAAGCCACCCGCCAAGTGTCATGTTCTTATTTTCTACATTTAGCAACCCTTCAATAAATTGTCAAGTGTGCAAGCAGCTTGGTTAATGTTTCTGTTGCTGATCAGTGAAATGTTTGAATCATTGTCTGTAGATCTTGATATTTATCTGACAATATTCTAATATTTTATTACTTTTTCTCCAGCGTATCATGTCTATTGGGTGTCTGGTCAGTACAGTATAGTTATTTCCTCTTACAACAACATTCAACCAATATGTTCTTATTTCATATATGATATAAGAATGCAAATACTTGGACAGGGGTCTCTAATAATTTAACATACTAAATACTTTATTATAGTGTTCATTGTTAATGTTACTTTGTCTATCTATCTATCTATCTATCTATCTATCTATCTATCTATCTATCTATCTATCTATCTATCTATCTATCTATCTATCTATCTATCTATCTACATATATCTGTCTGTCTGCCTGTCCATTTATGTTTTTGGTCCATATGTGTCTTGTACATAAATATTATGTATATACTGTATAAAATATTTATTTGCAGGACTTTACGACTATCCTGGAAATCAATTTAGAATCTGTACGTACACAAATCAAAGCATACAAAGTCACGGAAAGAGCATGTCTATTCGCTTTAAGTCAGACAGTAGTATCACAGATTCCGGTTTTACTCTCAAATACACGGCAGTAGCTTACCCTAACATGCTACCTACAGGTATGTTGTCATATTGAAGTACAGAGTGTGTGGGTGAATTGTGTGGTACGGATTTGACATTTTATTAACTGTTTCTTTTCCTGTATGACGTATTTCGTATAACTTGTTTAATATTGAATGGCATGTTTGTTTAGTATGAGGTGTAATTTCTTGTATGATGGCTTTGATGTTTTAAGACTTGTTTAGCACATAAGACATGTAGATTTCACAAAGGCGTACGCAGTGTGTATATGTGTGTGTGAGAGAGAGAGAATGAATGCTTGTATGTATAATGCAGTAGATACTTTCATTATTAGCGTCCTGAAATATACACTTTTCTTAACACTTTAAGTTCCAAGGCAGTCGCTCTAACCCGTCCCACATCTATTTTTCTCCCCTGCAAAGTTTCGTTTCTGGATCGTTTCTTTCCATTCGCAAAGTACGATTATCATATTTCTAAAATCGTCGTCCAAAATGTTGTCAATAAATTATCTGATGAAACTATCCTGATATTCACTGTACGTCCAAAATGTTGTCAATAAATTATCTGAAGAAACTATCCTGATATTCACTGTACGTCTCAATGACAATGATACTAGTAAAACGTCATAGGAAATGTAACAATACAAAATAAATTTAAAAAAACAAACAGTTAAATGAATTCAAGGAATGTTTTGAAGAAAGTAGAATCCCTCGCTCATCCATATACACCACTAGAGTGAAACACTGGTGTCATGTACAACACCGGAAGTCATATATAACACAGGCAATCATGCATAAAAATGTTATGTATAACACTGGCAATCATGTATAACACTGGCAGTCATGTATAACAGTGGCAATCATGCATAAAAATGTTATGTATAACACTGGCAATCATGTATAACACTGGCAGTCATGTATAACAGTGGCAATCATGTATAGCACTGGCAGTCATGATGTGACGTTTTGCTGGAAAATGTTCAAGATGTTATTTCTTCACCACCCTTTGCCAACCATAACTTTGGCGAATCCCCAAAACATATCTTCTGATTGGCCACGTGTTAGAAAGATGAATGAATGATAGTTAATGTAGAACAAAAGTGTGGTAGTCGTAAAAGACAGCTCGAGCCCCCTGATATATACAGACAGGATAGTAAGTAAATGCAGGTGACAGACTACAACATATAACATGTGAGTCACTAACACGAGTGGTCTAAGTATCAACAATAAAAGTATTCAACACAGGAAATAACGTAAGACATCATGATCACATAGAGTGAACAGATCAGCAGTTACAGTTAGAGTTTATAAAATATTTAAATTTATAAACACGAACATTTGGTGTCATAAGAGAATGTTTATTTTCAATCCTATGGCACTGTAGTTGTTATTTCGTTCATTCGTATGAGTATATGAGGTATAAGTGAACACCGAATGTTACTGAGTGAACGCTAAAATAAAGTCTGAGAGAAGTTGAATGAAGCTGTGCAGTTATCGACTATATGATTACATAACTTATGATCAGCTGACATGTCATCTAGAGTCCCAGTGAATGTCATTAGCAGACGTGCACATGGTCCGTTGAACTGGTCTTTGGCCTGTTGGACTTTTCTTCTCTGGTGTAGCTTCACAGTTCTTCGATCGTCAAAGTCACCATCCAAGATATAGTGAAATCCAAGATAAAGTGCCAATATGCCAGTAAAATACACATGGGCTAATATTTTGTCGTCATCTTCTCTGAGAGAACACATTTACATGGTCACCATACATTTTAATATCATAAGAAAAATATAACAATATACAAAATAGTGTTAATTTCAAGATATAAACATGAATATAATATTACTTAGGTAAGCAAAAAACACATAGCTTCAGCAGTAACATATACAGAAGATAGTTGCTTGCTGTTTTGGTAACTGGCAATATGTGTTAGTAACATGATTCCAACTTATTAAGGCTGGGAGATAAAATACGTGTTGCCCCAACAGTAATCTGCATTCGACTAACGAATATTAGGTGAGTTTCTAGGAAGATTCATTGTGCATGTCTGAATGGTGCTCCGATTGGTTTGTTAGAGAGTGGAAGGGTTCCTTGCTTATAGATAAAATGTCCACCCTCTAATGATATTTCATTAATTCTTCAGCGACAGATAAATATGTTACAACAAACCCACCTGCTTTTCTTGACTGGGTTCTTCCAAGGATTTCTGCAACTCGGGTCAGTTGGAATAACGGAACTACATCACCAACCCCTCGCTATGGATGGGGTATTCTGACAAGTACATCCTTCAGTATCTGGTCCCACCTCAGAAACTCCAATTCCAGCGGTATGCCAACTGTCACAATAATGTCTTCAGTGTGTGACCCGTAAATTACTAAAAATAAACTAGAAAGAGAGAGAGAGAGAGAGAGAGAGAGAGAGAGAGAGAGAGAGAGAGAGAGAGAGAGAGAGAGAGATGGATACAGTAATATACTAAAGAGTATGCATTATAAGGCATAGTAAACATTTTACTGATTATGTTTTGTGTAAATAAATTGATTTGAAAGTAGCTCTGTACATTTATTCTCTTCAGTTCTTTCGGAGTGTTCATCAACAACAATTTATGCATACCCAGGTAGTGATGGATATATCAGATATCCCGTCTATTCGAGTAGGTATCCCAAGTAAGTATCACTTGTATGCAATGGTCAGATTATTAAATGTTAAATAAAATATCATATTAAAAATTTTGTCTGAACTATTTTGGAATATATGTATGTATTTTGTTGGATTATAGGGACTGTGTTCACTCGTACATGCACATTCGCGCATTCAAGTGCACACACACACACACACACACACACACACACACAGAAGACAGTTCCATCTTTTAATCTATATTTAGCGAGCCCCCGCCCACTCACTTCTCTCGAACGTATGGTCATCATTATATGTAAGAAGGTCAATAAATGTATTAAATCAACAATCAAATACACACTATATGAATATATTCAAAGAGCAATGACATTTACATCAATTCACAACAATGTTCAATTAACACTGGACAATCGTTCAGTATATCCTAGCATAGACATCAGCATTCAGTTAACATAAATATAAAATTATGTTCATGGATATCATCACGGAAATGAGAGCGGAGTTTCATAGAAATAATTAAAGCCAATGTACATAACCTTTTCAAAGATGGCGGCAATCGCTAGCACGTGTTCACAATCATGTGGTTTTCAACAAATCGCATGCACGTGTTCACAATCACGTGGTTTTCAACAAGTCACTGTCTTTCGTATTCAAACAACAGTCCCATATGCTTTTCTAGGCACATTGCACAACTGTTCCAGAATCTTCAATACACTCACAAAGCACACCATAAAGAATCATCCAGAACTTCGCATGTAATCTTCATTAATTCTTGAGACCCAACTCAGGCCACGAATCTCTGCCATATTGGCTTTTGAACAAATTCACAAGAATTAACTTATAGCAAACGTTTTACTGATATGTTAGACGATAATGCCGGATTTTCACACCACGTGATCACATGGAATACAGTAATCACTGTTGCCTGTAGCTAAGGGAAAGGCCTGATTCTCTGAAAAAGTTAAATTAAGGCAGCACTAAATTTCAGGCAAATTTCATATCTAAACCTCATTTCTCTTTTACAAACATTCTCAACTTACAAAATCCTGCCACAATTTCGTTAGCCCGATAGACATACAGCATGCGAAATGGAGCAACGATCAAAATACACAAGTATAATGTACAAAGTAATCAAATTAGTGAACATAGAAATAATGGTTCAATTACATAAACCAACCTCCAATTGAAATCATAGATCAATTGCAAACATGGATGATATAAGTCTAATTTTCTTTATCAGTCAGTTAACGTACCATAAAGTAACAATCGCCTTTTCTGACCAGACTAATATGTGTTCAGACTGAAAGTAATTAGAATATTCTTCGACAAAAGAAACTTTCAGTCCATCCCCATTGGATGAATTTCTTATGAACAAGTATGAGACTATCAGTCAAAAACTACTCATCCAGTTGGAACTGGTTTGGATTGCATCAGCAATTTTTAGCATTTTCTCCACCTGAGATGTTTGCTTCCAACTTTTACACGTACATAAATTAATTGCCATCATAAGGAGTGCCCAGGTTCGAGTCATTTTAACAATTTATATAACAATTAATTCTAGAAATAGGGATAGTAAATTTTCTCTGCCACACTATACACCTCTCTACTTTCATATTTCAAATTGAAATTTGAATTGAAATAACTTTCATATTTCAAATATTGAATATTTCATATTCAATTTTCTTATGGGCTAATATACAAGATTATCTATCTTTCAAGCTATCTAACTATCTGTGTATTACTTTTACTTTCAAATTATCGACCTATTTATCTTCTATCTGTCACTTACTATTACATTGTCAGTTAATCACTTCAATTGTAAGCTCAGTTTTTGTAACATTTTCAGTAACGCAGATTGTTGGTGGCTGATCACGGCAGCCAATGGCTATGTCGTTCGAGTGTTTATTTCCTCAATGAGTGTGGAAAATCCCAATTCGTGCGCTCATGACTACTTGGAAATCTTTGACGGTAGGAATTTAGTGCAGTTCCTTATGCCTCACACAATTTAAACAGCATAACACTATTCTATACAGTTCGCTAAAGAAATTAGCATTACAGTTTGTTATAATGTGCATTTTATACTCATGACTTGTTTGAACTTTAGTTTTATCTTTTTTACACAAATACCCACTTATTAACAATGGTTGTTATCAAAGTTGTCATATCGTCATAGTCATATGTTGCAGTAGCAATAATATAATTAACCGTCATTGATTAAAATGTACATCTAATGGCATGATTAATTTAAAACAGCAATGATATAAATGACCGTCACGGGGTTAAATGTAGATATGTTGGCTTGATTTAGTAAGCTTGAAAAACTTTTGTCGTGATTTCAGCACTATACCAGTAGTAGAAGATCAAATAAAAAGACATAGCAATCTCGTCAAATGGCAACACAGCATTTGGGTACACAAGGCATGAAATAAAACACAAATCAGTGAAATATCTGAGAGAATACTGGTTCTATTCAAAACTCAAAACATGTTTTAATGTGATCTTACATGACATAAATTTAATATTATTTTTAATGTGATCTTACATGACATAAATTTAATATTATTTTTAATGTGGTCTTACATGATATAAATTTAATATTATTTTTAATGTGATCTTACATGACATAAATTTAATATTATTTTTAATGTGGTCTTACATGATATAAATTTAATATTATTTTTAATGTGATCTTACATGACATAAATTTAATATTATGTTTAATTTCAAATAGTAGATCACTAATAAGAATCTTAGTTCTTACAAGAAATGTGGACGTCTGGAGTTGTTATAATTTACTTGTTTACTCTTTTTAACGTGTGCTGTCGGTGCGGATTTACCTGAAATGAGAATAAGAAAACTAATATTATAAATATTTAGATGGATAGACATGGGCGATACTGAACAGGTCGCCAGCGCAAAATCGGCGGAAGCCGGAAGCGCCTCCCCCCGCCCCCGCCCAATTCAAGACAAGAAAATGTACGTGGGACTGAAAGAAGTTAATTAAATCAGGTGGAGTTAAAGTATGTTGTTATAAGTGGAATTTTATTTTCTTCACAGTAATTTATTCGTGCTGCTACTTTTGTTTGTAAATAGGGGTGCACAGCTGTGTACATGGTGACAAAAGCAATAATATTGTGTTTGTATATTGCGTGCACAGCTGTGTGCTTGGTGACAAAAGAAATAATATTGTGTTTGTATATTGCGTGCACAGCTGTGTACATGGTGACAAAAGCAATAATATTGTGTTTGTATATCACGTGCACAGATGTGTACATGGTGACAAAAGCAATAATATTGTGTTTGTATATCACGTGCACAGCTGTGTGCTTGGTGACAAAAGAAAATAATATTGTGTTTGTATATTGCGTGCACAGCTGTGTACATGGTGACAAAAGCAATAATATTGTGTTTGTATATTGCGTGCACAGCTGTGTACATGGTGACAAAAGCAATAATATTGTGTTTGTATATTGCGTGCACAGTTGTGTACATGGTGACAAAAGCAATAATATTGTGTTTGTATATCACGTGCACAGCTGTGTACATGGTGACAAAAGCAATAATATTGTGTTATTTGCATTCATACACACTTCCTTTGAATAATGAAACCTGTTGATACTGATGTTTAAACATTGTGATGTTTTCTACCAGCTTCGCACACTTGATGTATCTTGATGTAAAATGGAATCATTCTTACAAGCGCAGTTTATGATGTGCGATGCTGTACCATGGAGCATTTTGCTAGCTGACAACTATGAAGTATGATGCTGTACCATGGAACATTTTGCTAGCTGACAACTATGAAGTATGATGCTGTACCATGGAACATTTTGCTAGCTGACAACTATGAAGTATGATGCTGTACCATGGAACATTTGGTCTAGCAGACACATATGATTTATGTTTCTGTACCAGGGAAAGTTGCGCTTGTGCAACAAGTGACGATGTTGGTTGCTGTTCATTTATGCACTGGGACACAGCATTGATGGTTGCTGTTCATTTATGCACTGGGACACAGCATTGTTGGTTGCTGTTCATTTATGCACTGGGACACAGCATTGTTGCTTAATTAAGCACGTTGATCAGTGCATCGGTCCATTGTTTTCTAAAGTAGTGATTTTGTACTTTCCAGTTACGGTGGTCACTAATCAGCAATTCTTGTGATTGATCGTCGTATTCTTTATAAATCAAACACCAAATGGGTTCCTGGACTAAGACGACAAGATGGTAGATCTTGGAAGAAGGATACGTTAGGACAGTTAGAAAAGATGTGTTCGTGCATACTTCTTCATGGCTATACAGACATATAATTAAAATGCTAATTCGTTAACTCATCATGGACTTGTCAACTAGCACAGTGTTCAAAAATGAAGAAATTTACTTTCCATTATTTGTCTTACTCTGTGCAGTCTTTTGGATGGGAAGAGGGTAGGCCTGGTAGTACACGAAGAGATGAAGTGAATTTAAACACTATCCAAAACAACATTATCACAGTGATAGTTATGTCAACAACCTAAACAGCACAAGTAATGTACATAAAAATAAGAAATGAAGGGAGATTTGAAAAGAAATGTCGCTATATACATTTGTCAATGCTCCTAAGAAAACCAATTATTAAGAATGCACTTGTGTGTGCTTTTGCGTCTAAGTTTGTGTATGTGCGTGTGGTGCGAGTGTGTGTATTTGTATATTACACCTGCCACAATCGAAGACATAGATCCCGCAATAATACATTTGATCATAATAAAATAATATTATTTTTGTCGCACCTTTGCAGGTTCAACCATTTATTCTTCTCGACTACTCAGGACATGTTTTCCCTCGTCTCGGTACGTCTACAGCACCGGACGGGATATGTTGCTTCGATTTGTATCGGACGTGTCTTTGACATATTCAGGATTTAATTTAAGTTACACGACAATATTGCGCTCAGACGTACCAGGTAAGACATTAAAGTTATGACTAAGAGAACGCGAATAACGTGAAGTGTTTTCGCTCCGAATAAGATTTTACAAGGTTATATTAAGTACAGCTATACTGTAATTCAAGCCATAAGATAGTTTTTAACTGTGCCTTATGTGATGGAGTACGTAGGTCTCAGGATGCACAGCGATGGAGACGACAATGATAACACTGGGCAACAACAAATTTATCTTAATAATGACTAATTAACTGGGCAACAACAAATTTATCTTAATAATGACTAATTAACTGGGCAACAATAAATTTGCTGTCTAAGATTTTTTGACGGATTTATGACAGTTTTATTGTGCTGGATCCGAAAATGACATCGGTTTTGTTCAATCAGGTCAACTTTTTGAGCTATTTTTAATCAACGTTTTGATCTATTGCGACATTATTTTGTTTTTGTTTTAAATATAAGGGTATTTTCTATTTATATGATGTAACATTCTTTCTTATTTCTTTAAATGAACGAATTATAATTAGTTTTACATAATTATGAAGAGGTTACATAAGCTAATTTTTGAATAATTGATATAAATAATTTTCTTCTTTAGGTAATGAAATGGAATCGGCCAGAAGACATTGCAAAAATAAACCCGATGTATTTTGCTACATCTGCGGCGAATACACCGTTGTTCCTAACAGGAATACAGCAACAGGTTTTATAAAGCGTGAATACCATGCTTATCTTGGTATAAAACTTAGTGATCAGGATAAAGTTTGGGTGCCACACATGATATGCAAGACATGCACCGAGAATCTTCGTCGTTGGACCAAGGGTAAGAAGAGTTGTCTGAAGTTTGGAATTCCTATGGTTTGGAGGGAACCGACAAACCATGCCACTGACTGCTACTTCTGCGCTATTGATGTGAATGGCATTAACAGAAAAAACCGGAGCAGCCTTAAGTATCCTGAACTTGAATCAGCACGTCGTCCAGTAGCTCATTTTGATGAAATTCCAGTACCTGTCCCTATAGAACTTACCGACATTAGTGAAGAAGATTTCTCTAGTGTTGAAGAATATGAAGAAGAAGAATTAATGGTTCTTGATGATGATGTTCGAAATCCTTTTTTTGCAAAAGGAGCTAAATGATCTAGTTCGTGATCTTAGCTTGTCAAAGTCATCTGCTGAACTGTTGGCATCCAGATTGAGGGGAAAAACGTCCTTTCTGACAGTGTTCGCATCACCTTCTACCGCAACAGACATCAAGAGTATCTCAGTTTTTTTCTCTACAGAGAAGGACCTGGTGTACTGTACAGATATTGCGCAGCTTCTGCACAAGCTTGGAGTGCCAGAGTATAAACCTGAAGATTGGAGATTGTTCATTGACAGCAGCAAGCGATCACTGAAATGTGTTCTGCTACACAATGATAACCAGTTTGCCTCTGTACCACTAGCTCACTCGACTACACTGAAGGAGAAGTATGAAGCGGTGATGTACGTGCTAGAGAAAATTCGTTATGATCAGCATGGATGGTTACTTTGTGTTGACCTGAAGAAGGTAAACGTTTTGTTGGGACAACAGTCTGGATTCACCAAGTACCCATGCTTTCTGTGCATGTGGGATAATAGTGACAAAGCACAGCATTATACGAAGCAGGACTGGCCTGTACGGGAGGAATTGGTACCTTGCAAAGCAAAGAACCTCATAAACAACCCTCTGGTGGACAGAGACAAGATACTTTTCCCACCGCTGCACATTAAGCTTGGCTTAATCAAACAGTTCACCAAAGCTCTGGACAAGGATGATGGCATGAAGAGTTGCACGCTAACTTAAAACAGAATTGTACAGAACATTGCAGATGACCATATGCAATGGCAGCTCAGTGAGATACGCAGAGAAACGTTTTAGAGGACGATTTCCGTTGAGAGGGCACAGAGGTGCACAGACGATCTTATAGGAGACGATACTCATTGACAAAACATAGAGATACACAGAAGAATATTATTAATAGGACTATAGTCATTGACAAAACATAGAGATACACAGAAGAATAACATTATTAAAAGGACGATGCTCATTGACAAAACATAGAGATACACAGCAAAATAACATTATTAAAAGGACGATGCTCATTGACAAAACATAGAGATACACAGAAGAACATTATTAATAGGACGATAGTCAATGACAAAACATAGAGATACACAGAAGAACATTATTAATAGGACGATACATAATTGACAAAACATAGAGATACACAGAACACAATTAATAGGACGATAGTCACTGACAAAACATAGAGATTCACAGAAGAACTTATTACTAGGACGATAGTCACTGACAAAACATAGAGATTCACAGAAGAACATTCAAGATACGTTTCTGATGAATAGCATTATAGCAGACGTAGGCCTGTACTGTTATCACAGCAATTAGCAACAATCGGAGATTTTACTTTCGAAAAGTAATTTCGGAAAATGATTTTTCGAAAAACCTTTCAATGATTCGCAAATGTCTGTAAATAAACACATTGCGTCCATTCAGTTAAAAATGTTATATTTTATTTCAGTTTTAAAGAGACTCTTGATTCAACCTGTAATGTCCACCCTCGCTTTCATTAACTCTTCAGCGACAAGTAAAAATCTTTCCAACAAACTCATCTGCTCTCGTTAATTGGATTTTTCCAACAGTTTCTACGACTCGCTTCAGTTGGAATATCCAGACGTCATCAACCCCACGCTACAGATGGGATGTTCCTCCAAGTACTACCTTCAATATCTGGAACATTGCCAGAACATTCAGTTGGAATATCCAGACGTCATCAACCCCACGCTATAGATGGGATGTTCCTCCAAGTACTACCTTCAATATCTGGAACATTGCCAGAACATCCAGTTCCAACGGTATGCTAGCAGATATAATGATGTTATCATACAAGAATAGTGTGTGTGTGTGTGTGTGCTTTTTATCACAGAGTTTTACATTCGTAAAAAGTTAACAGCAAGTATTCTCTTTATAAAATGAAAAGCACGGCTATACGTGAAAAAAGGAAAGATTTCCTATAGATTAATTTTTTTAAAAAGTACTTTCTGTATTAGACTTGTTTACTGAATGCAGGGCGCTTGAGTCGCGTTCTACGTGTGAAATAATACAGTGATTACGTTTTAAATGATTCCTGACCGCGGAATATAAATCCAACTTCACTAAAACAGTTGAATCAGAATGTGTACTCGAATGCAAACATACAGATTTTATTGAAAAAAAATAGTATTTAATTTCTATTAAAAGAAAAACCTTCAATGGAATGCTTGCTT
This sequence comes from Sinotaia quadrata, assembly GCA_028829895.1. Taxonomy (NCBI): domain Eukaryota; kingdom Metazoa; phylum Mollusca; class Gastropoda; order Architaenioglossa; family Viviparidae; genus Sinotaia; species Sinotaia quadrata. The sequence goes on along the minus strand of CM054177.1, from coordinate 10,330,395 downwards.
CTGTCACTTAGCTATTCATTATGTCGAAACATTCTCTAAGCAGTATCAAGTTCTATTCAGAAAACTTTGGATTTGGATTCATTTTACCTCTGAAAAATATACTTACACATATACTAGTAGGATAGCAGAGTTATATCAGATATCTAACAATCTATCCTGTAGGCTCATATTATAAATACTCCTTTGAAAAATATTTGGCATAAGTAATTCCCGAATATAACCAGAAAAAAGGGGGTGGGGGTACCTAATGCGTTTGAAAAACATACATTTTTCAAATACATTTCGTTCTAAAATTTAGGAAGATCACAGTGGTCGTGCATGATTACTGCATATCTAGAAACATAATGTTGGTGTTGTGTCATTATTGCATTTTCAATATGCATCATTCATGCCAAGAGAATGTAAGCGCTGCTTAAATTATTTCATGTAAGGAATATAGAGATCATACATAATTTCTTCATATGAAGAATACAAATACTCTGTATAACTTTTCATGAAGGGAACTTTTGAAACGATTGGTATAATTCATTTAATTAATATTAAATTAAGCATACTGCCAGACTTTAATCGTGTTTGTAGTGGTTAAGAGAACACTGATAGCATGCAATTACACATAGAAAGTCATAGATAGATAGATAGATAGATAGATAGATAGATAGATAGATAGATAGATAGATAGATAGATAGATAGATAGATAGATAGATAGATAGATAGATAAATTATATTTCATTTCACTGTCATATGAAAACATTGAGCAAATACGTATATGTCAGTTCAATACAAAAGTTCAAGCGATTTAGTTTTCTACTGAAAAGTTCAAGAGATTTAGTTGTTCTATTGAAAAGTTCAAGCGATTTAGTTGTTCTACTGAAAAGTTCAAGTGATTTAGTTATTCTACTGAAATGTTCAAGTGATTTAGTTGTTCTACTGAAAAGTTCAAGTGACTTAGTTGTTCTCAATTTTACTAAATAGTTCAAGCGATTAGTTTTTCTCAATTTTACTGAAAAGTTCAAGCGATTTAGTTTTCTACTGAAAAGTTCAAGCGATTTAGTTGTTCTACTGTAATGTTCAAGCGAGTTAGTTGTTCTACTAAAAAGTTCAAGCGATTTACTTGTTCTACTGAAAAGTTCAAGCGAGTTAGTTGTTCTACTAAAAAGTTCAAGCGATTTACTTGTTCTACTGAAAAGTTCAAGCGATTTAGTTGTTCTACTGTAATGTTCAAGCAAATTAGTTGTTCTACTAAAAAGTTCAAGCGATTTACTTGTTCTACTGAAAAGTTCAAGCGACTTAGTTGTTCTACTGAAATGTTCAAGAGATTTAGTTTTTCAAGTTCAAGTGACTTAGTTATTCTCAATTTTACTGAAAATTTCAAGCGATTAGTTGTTCTCAATTTTACTGAAAGGTTCAAGCGACTTAGTTGTTCACAATTTTACTGAAAGGTTCAAATAGATTTAGTTGTTCACAATTTTACTGAAAAGTTCAAGCGATTAGTTGTTCTCAATTTTACTGAAAGGTTCAAGCGACTTAGTTGTTCACAATTTTACTGAAAGGTTCAAGCGATTAGTTCCTTAACAGAGGTATTGCGTATAGTTGGGCAGAAATGACAGTACATTCTGTGGCATATTATATTTCACTAATTTCACTTTATTTTAAACAAATTAATGTGAATGTAACTCTGTACATTTATTATCTGCAGTTGCTACGGCATGTCCACCAGCAGCAGTCTTTAATCCACAGCCAGGGAGCGGTGGACAAATCAGTTATCCCGTTTACACTAATTTGTATCCCGAGTAAGTCATATTTCTATGTGATGGTGAGATTATTATATTTGAAGTAAAATAGCTCCTTAGTAATTTTGTGTTAACTATTTCGAAATATGTGTGTTTTATTGCCTGGTTATAGAGAATGAGTACGCGTTTGTACACTCACACACTAACAACACACTAACAAGCATGTGTACACACACACACACACACACTCACACACACACACACACACACACACACCCTAAGTGACGTCGTTTCCGATTCACATCCATTATTATTTCTGACGTCATAATTTACTGTGAAGTCTTAAACATGCCCTAATGTCACTTTCAGTATTACCGTCGCCCTGATATGTAATATCGAAATGTTTTCATTAACTTTGTTTTATTTACACGTGATATTCACCTCTGGTTCACGTCCTAATCACATCCAAATATCAGTTTGGAAGATAATGTCCCCGCTACCCGACTGACAAGTACGTTTGCATTTCGTCACAAAAAGCGTTTTTTAAAAAAGTTTAAATTCTGTTTTAAATGTCCTTATTGACATATGTTTTAGACTAGTAAACTGACATCTACAAACAGGTAAGAGCGGCTTGACATATGTTTATTATCGTGCGTGGTATCATAAGCATTCTATGACGTTGTTTTATTTAGTCTTTGTTGTTTGTCATTCCTTGACGTTGTTTTATTTAGTCTTTGTTGTTCGTCATTCTATGACATTGTTTTATTTAGTCTTTGCTGTTCGTCATTCTATGACGTTGTTTTATTTTGTCTTTGTTGTTCGTCATTCTATGACGTTGTTTTATTTAGTCTTTGTTGTTTGTCATTTATGGCGATTGTTCATGGCTTAGTTCCACTTTTAATATTCTTTTAATGTTTTGTACTATTATTATAATTTCTTTGCTTTTCTTCTCCATGATTCAAGTTTTATATGTTTTTGTGTTTATTTTATTTCTCTTTCATCCAACTCTCTCTACCTATATATCTATTGATAAGCTTATATGCTTATAAATCTATATATCTATCTATCTATCTATCATCTATCTGTCTGTCTGTCTATCTATCTATCTATCTATCTATCTGTCTATCTATCTATCATCTATCTATCTATCTATCTATCTGTCTATCTATTTATCTATCTATCTATCTATTTATCTATCTATATCTATCTATCTATCTATCTATCTATCTATCTATCTATCTATCTATTGCTTACTTATTATGCCACTGATCTGTTGTCGAACATTTTTTTTTTAAATTTCAGCAATGCAGACTGTCGATGGCTGATCAGGGCAGCCACTGGATACGTTGTTCGTTTCTTTATTTCAAGAATGAATGTACACAGGCCTTCATTGTGCGTTTACGACTATTTGGAAGTCTTTGACGGTTAGGAGTTCCAGTATATTTCCTTTTGCTTCACGTGATCTAGACACCACAAAACCATTTGTAACACAATTTAATTATAGTGCGCTAAGGAATTATATCTCAACGGATTTGTTTTATAAATTAACTTTTATACTGACAGTATGTCGAATTTTGCTCTTTTGATTTAGATTTTAAAAATAGCCATAGTCATTTGTTACAACAGCAACAATATAATCGACCTTCGTGTGATAATAATGTAGATCTATTTTTTCGTGTATTTACAGCAGCAGTAATATAATAGACCTTCATGTGATGATAATGTAGATCTATTTTTTCGTGTATTTACAGTAGCATTAATTAATATAATCGACCTTCGTGTGATACGAATGTAGACCTATTAGTTTGGTATATTTAGAGCGGGAATAATATAATCGACTCTCATTGGATAAAACTGTTGACCTATTCGTTTTTTATAGTTACAGCAGCAATAATATAATCGAGTGTCATTGGATAAAAATGTAGGCCTATTGGTTTTCATAGTTACAGCAGCAATAATATAATCGAGTGTCTTTGGATAAAAATGTAGGCCTATAGGTTTTGATAGTTACAGCGGCAATAATATAATCGACTGTCATTGGATAAAAATGTAAGCCTATAGGTTTTGATAGTTACAGCAGCAATAATAAAATGAAGAAGTGAATGTAAATAGTACCCCAGAATCACTTTGTCAAATTAAAAGTTATAAGTTGTCAACAACATCAAATCAAACATACACAGCACAAGTGATGTACGTATGAGCAAAACAAACATATACAGCACAAGTGATGTACCTATGGACAATACAAACATACACATCACAAGTGATGTACGTATGGACAATACAAATGGGTCGTGAAGAGGAAAACCAAAATAGTAAGAACGTACCTGTGTGTGAGTGTATGTACGAGTGTTTGTATTTTACACCTGTCACAATCGAGAAACAGGTCCCAAAATGCCTAACGGTTAATCATAATAAAATAATATGAATATCTTGTCGCACTTTTGCAGGTCCAACCATTTATTCTCCTCGACTTCTCAAGACATGCTATCCCTCGTCTCGGTACATCTACAGTTCTGGGCAAGATGTGTTGTTTAACTTTGTATCGGACTACCCCACTACCTATTATGGATTTAATTTAACTTACACGACACTCTTGCGCTCAGACGTACCAGGTAAGATATGCATTATTAAATATTCTGTCTCAGACGTACCAGGTAAGATATGCATTATTAAATATTCTGTCTCAGACGTACCAGGTAAGATAAGCATTATTAAATATTCTGTCTCAGACGTACCAGGTAAGATATGCATTATTAAATATTCTGTCTCAGACGTACCAGGTAAGATATGCATTATTAAATATTCTGTCTCAGACGTACCAGGTAAGACATGCATTATTAAATATTCTGTCTCAGACGTACCAGGTAAGACATGCATTATTAAATATTCTGTCTCAGACGTACCAGGTAAGACATGCATTATTAAATATTCTGTCTCAGACGTACCAGGTAAGACATGCATTATTAAATATTCTGTCTCAGACGTACCAGGTAAGATATGCATTATTAAATACTCTGTCTCAGACGTACCAGGTAAGACATGCATTATTAAATATTCTGTCTCAGACGTACCAGGTAAGACATGCATTATTAAATATTCTGTCTCAGACGTACCAGGTAAGATATGCATTATTAAATACTCTGTCTCAGACGTACCAGGTAAGACATGCATTATTAAATATTCTGTCTCAGACGTACCAGGTAAGACATGCATTATTAAATATTGTCTCAGAGGACCTGAACAGCCTGAAGTGCTTTTCGTTTCGATTAAGATTGTACAATGTTTTATTAAGTATAGCAATGCTGTAATTCAAGACAGGTACATAGCGTATCTCTCAACTATAGCTTATGGGGGTTGGGTAAATCTCACGATGCAAAACGACGGCGATGATAATTAATGAATGGATGATACATGATTGAATGCAGCCACAGCAAGATATGACGTCACCACACAGGATCTACATCTGTACAAACTTTCTTTATGACGACACTGTGGCATCGTGCACAGTCATTCTCTCTCTCTCTCTCTCTCTCTCTCTCTCTCTCTCTCTCTCTCTCTCTCTCTCTCTCTCTCTCTCTCTCTCTCTCTCTCTCTCTCTCTCTCTCTCTCTCTCTCTCTCTCTGTCCTTTTGTACATATGATTTATTTCTCTCCTCTTCCTCGTTTCTGGAGCACTTCCAGCATGAGCCGATTTCACACAGGGACAAAGGTGGGAGCCGGAAGGGGGGAGAGGATGAGAGAGACTCCAATCTATCATTGCTAGGTTGGCAACATGCCATCTTTTTCTGCAGCAGTAGCTTGGTTGTTTGAGTATCTTCTGTTTTACTCATGCCGAGACTGAACCTGAGTGTCCGGGTACCGTTGCTCACAGTTTGGAGGTGAAAAGACAGCTCAGAGTACTGCCATTGCTTATTTTATTTCTGCTGGTTATTATTCCTCATGCCTCAGGTTCTTTCCGTGGGGTCTTCTGTAACGACTTCAAGTGGGTGGGGGAGGCGGGTAGGTACAGTTTGTCCAGCATAACTAGCAGCATGTTTACAAAATGTTGGTTGAAATAACTATTGTGGCGGAGGTGGTAACTGGTCCACTGTTTTCGTTGGGGCGCTGTTTGATTTTTTTTTTTTTTTTTGTCTTTGGTCAATACACATTGACAAGTCACAGAGATACACTGAAGAATATTATAGACGACAATATGCATCTGATTAATTGCTTTACAGTAGCCGTATTCTTGTCACGGCAATTAGCAACAATCGGAGATTATACTCCTAAAAACTATTTTCGGAAACCTTACTTGAAATAATTGCCAATGTCAGTGAATGAACTCATCGCGTCAATTAATTTTAAAACATTTTAATTTATTTATTTAAATGTAATGTTATGCAGTTTAAAATTAATTCGTTTTGTTTCATTTTATTGTTTAAATGTTTAATTGTTTTCTTTTAAAATGTTTCATTTGTTTCAATAGTGTTGTAATGAAAATGTGATGAGTTGGCGTTTCGAAAATATAACTATTTTGAAAGGTTCCTGAAGGGTTTCTTGATTGTACATACATTGTCTACCCTCCCTTGTAATGAATTTTCATTAAATTTACAGCGCATTGGAAGTTTCGAACAACATTGAACTGGAATTTCCCAACCATTTCTACGAATCGATTCAGTTGGAATATCAAAACTGCTTCTTCAACCCCCAGCATTAGATGGGGTATTCCAAGTACAAGTTCTACCTTCAATATCTTGGACCCCTCTAGAACAACCTCTCCCAATGGTATGCCAGCGTTTACAATAATGTTATCAATTAAGAACAGTTATGCCAGCGTTTACAGTAATGTTATCAATTAAGAACATTTATGCCAGCGTTTACAATAATGTTATCAATTAAGAACAGTTATGCCAGCGTTTACAATAATGTTATCAATTAAGAACAGTTATGCCAGCGTTTACAATAATGTTATCAATTAAGAACAGTTATGCCAGCGTTTACAATAATGTTATCAATTAGGAACTGTTATGCGAACGTTTACATAAATGTTATCAATTAAGAACAGTTATGCCAGCGTTTACATTAATGTTATCAATTAAGAACAGTTATGCCAGTGTTTACAGTAATGATATCAATTAAGAACATTTATGCCAGCGTTTACAATAATGTTATTATTTAAGAACAGTTATGCCAGTGTTTACAGTTATGATATCAATTAAGAACATTTATGCCAGCGTTTACGAAAATATCATCAAATAAGAACAGTTATGCCAGAGGTTAAATAATGTCATCAATTAGGAACAGTTGTGCCAGTGTTTACAATAATGTTATCAATTAAGAACAGTTATGCCAGCGTTTACAATAATGTCATCAAATAAGAACAGTTGTGCCAGCGTTTACAATAACGCCATCGCTTAACAACAGTTATGCCAAAGGTTACAATAATGTCATCAATTAAGAACTGTATTTGTGGACAGTTCTAATTTGGTAGCAAATTCACATCAACTAATCTCATTTAAGCTAGACTCTGCATTAAGTAATTAACTCCTTTAGACAGTTGAGACATAGTTTGGACAAAAAGTAAGAATACTTTAAATGTGTTCTTCAGCATTGTCAATCTATTGAACAATGATTTCATTTGTAAATAAGGATGATTATTAAATATATTCAAATTTAATATAAATAAGAAGTAAAATCGCTTTTCAATTGTAGTGCATCTTTGAATGGAAATATATAGATTTCGAAAACAAACCGTTTTTCTTTATCTAGTTTACGAAATTAAAAATTAAATGGACACGTGACAGCATATCCATTTAGTGTGACGTAATGACTCGACTCTTTCTAAAGTTGATGTGAGGAGCACAGGGCCCTTATTGAACAAAAGCTTCCATCCATCCATGCAGCAAGACACGTAACTCTACCAGTAATAGGTTATATTTAAATCCGGAAATGCTTTATTTCATGCCATTTGAATTAGGGCGCAACTTTAAAGTGGAGATTTGATCCTTCACTATCATTCTCAATGAGGAACATATGGGCCCTAAATGAAGAAATTAACAAATAGTATATATTATAGCTGTAGTCGTAAACCTCGTGGTGCGAACTATGCATACAGTCAAATTATTTCATATTAAGCGGAGTGGTAGGTTTAAAATAAAAGTCAGTAAAATTTATTTATAAAATAAATGTTTCATGATTTAAAATATGTTTACAACAATAAACAATCAAATTGCTGCAACATTCTCCACCCCACACGAAAACCACGAAACTAATGACTCTTTTCTAACAGGCCCATCATGTGCTTGCCGTTCATGGAGTCAGCCATGCTATCTGGCCTTATCCGCTGGACAATCAAACGTCATAGAATTTCCAGACCCTTCCACTGGTTATCCAACGTATGTATAAAGAATTTTTGCCTTTAAGAATACAGAATATGTGCCTTTAAATGTGCTTTGAAATAATTGTTTAATGTGCCTTTAAATATGCTTTGAAATAATTGTTTAATGTGCCTTTAAATATGCTTTCAAATAATTCTTTAATTTGCCTTTAAATGTGCTTTGAAATAATGCTTTAATGTGCATTTAAATATGCTTTGAAATAATGCTTTAATGTGCCTTTAAATGTGCTTTGAAATAATGCTTTAATGTGCCTTTAAATATGCTTTGAAATAATGTTTTAATGTGCCTTTAAATGTGCTTTGAAATATTTGTTTAATATTCATTTAAATGTGCTTAAAAAATTTTTTTTCAATGCCTATATATGTACTTTTAAATAATTGTTTAATGTGTTTTTAAATAAGCTTTGAAATGGTTGTTAATGTGTTTTGAAACAATTGTTTAATGGGTCTTTAAATATGTTAAAATAATTGTTTAATGGGCCTTTAAATATACTTTGAAATAATTGTTTAATGGTCCTTAAAATATAATTTTCATAGCAAACAGCATCACTATACACGTCTTTCTATAAAGAAACAACCACCATTTAATACAGTAAGAGTGTGTCTACAATTACTGATTGGCAAGTTCACACATTGTACTTTTCCTTTCAAAGTATATCTTTACATTATGTGTCTTTTGTATCAATGCCCCTCTGGTGTTCGCTATGTGTGTCACCCTCTGTTTTCTATGTTAATCAGTCACTCTCTCTCCCCCTCCCTCTCTCTCTCTCTCCCCTACACATACACAAACTGACAACTATCAATCAATCAAGCTAGCTAACTAGTATCTCGTTAATTGGCTGACAGCCTGCCTATTTATTTATCTTTCTATTTACTGTTTGTTTATCTTTCATGTGTATCTCTACATTCTCAATTTTAAAAGTTATTTCCCTTTAAGCTTATCACATACTGTCTATTTCAGCAATGCCACCAATTTAACGTGTGGATGGATAATATCCACGAACTCCAGAGATTATGTAGTACAGGTAAACACGGATTTCTTTGCACTGACACCTGGTTCAGACTTGCTGACAGTCTATGATGGTAAGTAAGAATCATCATTGCCTGACATAACCATTAAACACAGCTTTCTCATGTTTGCATGATCTTGCTCTTTTATAAACTTTATATTTACAAATGTATTTTACCTACTAATCTTTGTTCTAAGGTATCGTGTAGGGATACCATATTATTAAAGGCTGATGTAATGTAATTATGGAATTTTCATTATATAGTTACACGCTGTGAAAACTTGTACTCTATTTTCTGAACTATAATGATGAAAATATAATATTATTTTCATGAAATGTAAAATTTAATTATTCATCATATTGCAAAATGAAAACACAGATGGATATTTGGTAGTAGTAGGAGTAGTATTCAGCCTTTTTCACGACTTCTGTTGACTGTCGGTTGTTTCATTCTTTGTCTTGAAGGCTCTTCATCTGCTGATGGTCTGTTACTCCGATCATTTCCATCTGAACAGAATGTCCATGTGATTGGCACTGCTCAGACAATGTACATTGAATTCGTATCTAAAGGGTCTTTTACGTCCTCAACATTCAGGCTCAACTGCACAGCAGTACTTCGACAAGAGAAGTCACTCTTCGTAACGCCCATCCGTACGTTTGTTTCATATTGTCTGTTACTGTTGATTTGCTTGTTCCAGGAACTCGTATTTTCATTTATTTATAAATCTATGAGCTGTAAATATTCGGTAAAGAGAGTGGTCAGATAAATGACACGTAGTTTATTTATTTATTTATTTATTTATTTTAATTGTTTGAGTTGTAATAGAAAAATATTGAATACAGATAAAGATCAAAGAAATGACTTATTCTATGCAAAGGCTGAGTAGGGTGTCACTGAATTTCTAAGTACGTTGTACAGGAATGATTACAATTTCTAAAAAAAGCATAGTTTTTATTTTATTCATTGATCCAATTTCTATCCACTTCACAGATGATTAAACACCACAGCCCATCGATTTGGAGGAAGCAGTTAGTCAGATGCGCTCGACTGTTTTACTATATTTGTATCATTCGTATTTGGCCTCTCGATAAATTTATTTAAGGATGGTTAGTCCTGGCGGTAGCCACTGACTTTCAAGTTTGACGGTGTTGTATCTTGGCAGTGTGTAGTTTCTTATTTATTTCACTGTACCAGGGGACACAATTCTTCATGGCACTGCTGTGGCATATTATGCAGTATTGGTCGCAGGCACAGATGTGGTAATTCAACGATGAAATTTCACATATTTGCTGGTTCGGATTTTAATACTATTGGTTGGTTAGCTGAAGTCTATTAATTGATCTGATATTGTACTTACAAATGTAAATTGCTAAGGTGTCAGGAACAAACATATTTTGTAGTGAATGTAAGTTTGTCCAAAATCCTAATACTAAATTTCTTGTATACATAGATACGATCATGTTCCCGTTGTGGTACAGACGGAAAGAGTATCCGTAGGGTCCTTACCAGAAGTCATCAGATGATGAGAGTCGATTCCTTCTGATCTGATCGCACAACGACAGTCAGACTTCGTTACATCTGTGTGGGGAAAAATATATAATAAATGCAAACTAGTGGAGATTTAAATATAAAAAATAAATTACAATAGTTTAACATATCAGTAAATATAAAATAAAAGAAAATATTTATGTCTTTAACCGCTCACATAAGTATCATAATCAGTAATCACGTGTTTTAAATGGCGTTACAAATTCTCTGTCCAGAGCAAAACCTGTCCACATCCTCTGGAGGCAATGCCAATCTTCTGTCATTCATCAATATTGCATTAGGGATCACAAGTCTACTGACATGCATTGGCATTGTCCTTTACCTCTTCATTCGACTGAGACATAAGAATTCAGCTACATCTTTCCGAGCTTGCAAGTCCCCTGGCATTAGACCCAATGTCTACACAAACAGACCAAGTCAGGATGGAAGTCAAAACACAGTCAGGTATCAAAACCTTAATGGAATAATAGCGCCTTGTTCTAGCATTCTGGCAGCAGGATCTCACGTTGACAATGCTGTATATAACAACCCAGCGTTTAGAGAAGTGGATACAGAATTCACCCAACAATCAACGGACGATGGGTCATTTGGGAATACCCGACACTTACTCCAATTCGGAGACGCGTTTGTTGTAGATGAAGAGTGAAATGAACATAAACTGAGTTCCTTTTTCAGCAACTTTACTTCCAAATTAAATAAATGATTGACTAGCCTCTTATGGCATTGCAGTGTTCTTGGTTTCAACTCTACTAATAGGATATAAGAGGAAATATTATTTAACCACAGCTTTAAAAATTTAACATTTTTACATATAAGAACTTCATCATTATTATTCATTATGGTTAAAAACTTTCTTTTTATACAGAGAGAGAGAGAGAGAGAGAGAGAGAGAGAGAGAGACAGATAGATAGATAGATAGATGATAGATAGATAGATAGATAGATAGATAGATAGATAGATAGATAGATAGATAGATAGATAGATAGATGTTAAGGCGCACATGCATGAATTTTGCGATCATAGTTACGTCATAACTTACATCGACTCAGCACAAAGAGGTGTGCGATTGCATGACCTTGAAGATATCGCTAAGTTCTCAGTAGATAAGAGATTGACAACTGATCAAACCGTACATCAAACTTTACTGAGTTATCGTCTTAATATCTCTGTTATTTGTTTGGGTTTTGTTGTTTAATTGTTTATTTGTTTCTTCTTATTATGTATGTAAAAGGGGATTTTGTATAATGTATTGCAATGTATTCCATTACGTTAACAATTCTTTTTTAATGCTTCGCTTCCGCTTCTTTACAAACGGGGTTGTCTTTATGATTTGTTTAGAACACATTTTATTTCAACATTGTTGTCTGAAATGCTCCTAAGTTCGGGGATATAATATTGTTGAGATGCACCAGTGAACACACAAACAAGGAACTTCTAAATATCTATATCAAGAAAATAAATCGAGAAAGCATTGCGTTTTATGATAATTTCTATATATTTTACATATGCAAAATAGTGTATTAATCAATTCCTTACTTCCAAATTCATAGTTCACCACAAACGAAATACACAAATAAAAATTTTAAAGTAATATTTAAAGTATTAAAAAATAGGTTTCAATGTGGCTATTGTGTGTTAAATTTGAATAGACCGATTACATCGAGAATCTTTATTCAAAATAAATGCGAATAAGTACTGATGAGTATTAATTGTAAAGTTTTAGAAATATTTTTTTCTTTTCAAATAAGTAATCATTATTAAACGTAACCCAAAATAAATGTGAACAAGTACTGATGAGTATTAATGGTAAAGTTTTAGAATTTTTTTTTCAAATAAGTAATCATTATTAAACGTAACCCTATCGCAAAATAGAATTCCAACACTATACAAACTGTCTGCATGATTCTCAGTAAGGACATCTATTATTAAAAGCAAAGACTCGGTAAAGGATACCTGTCATTAAAAGTAAAGACTCAGTATAGGACCTCTGTCATTAAAAGTAACGACTCTAAATGGCATAAGTCATTAAAAGGAAAGACTTCGTAAAGGACATATGTCATTAAAGACATACTCAGTAAAGGACATATGTCATTAAAAGCAAAGACAGTAAAGGGCATACGTCATTAAAAGCAAAGAATCAGTAAAGGACTTATTAAAAAATAAGACTCAGTAAAGGACATATGACATTAAAAGCAAAGACTCAGTAAAGACATATGTCTTTAAAAGCAAAGACTAAGTAAAGGACATATGACATTAAAAGCAAAAACTCAGTAAAGACATATGTCTTTAAAAGCAAAGACTAAGTAAAGGACATCTTCATTTAAAGTATTGTCAGTGTGGAATAAATAAGGTCTGGACTTGAAGATTTAGGCATAGTGTAAAATACTGTCTTCTTTCTAAAAAGGTATAAATTTAGTAATTTAATTAGCTAGTTATTTGGAGTGCAGAATATGTATCCAATGATTCTATAAATCAGAAATTGCATATTAGAGGTATAAATATGTAGGCACGGAGATTGTTTAATCATATTCTAGTGATATGAATTTGTTTTTTAGCTTATATATTTATAATTTTTGTAAATAAATAGTTGTTAGCTTTCCACAGTAATCTAGTGATAAATATAGACTTATAAAGTTGTCTTTGCGTGCTACCTTCCTTCATTGCTTCTGCTTTACAATATTTTCAAAGCGTACCATTAAATCAAAAATTCATTCATCTATTCTGCATCATCATTTTTATTAGATTGATTTGTCAGCTTGTTTTTTCCTAAGGAATATGTTAACGGTAACATTTAAATTATAATGATCACTTTGGGGAATAGTTTCGTTAAATAAACGAACTTTTTCTTTCCAATGCCGGAAGCAAAGTCTTTTAAATGTACTCAACACTGTTTCCGTTGTTCTAAAGGAGTACGTTTGTATTTTATTCTTAGACGCTAATTTTTATTAATTGATTTATCACAATATAACTTTTAATTTCACACCAATTCTTAATGACGTGTCATTGTTATTGTGGTATGACTGGTGATCATTATTAAGAAAAACATTATTTGATTTTTAAAGAATTGTTTTTTATATTTTCCAGAGCAGGCACAACAGCTCATATTTCTCTTAAAATTAGTTTTGAAAGAATTACAGAATTTCATTATCATGCTTAGAATGAGCATTTGTTTCTCTATCTCTGTTAAATTTGCACATTATGATAGTGTATTAAAAATATGTCAGCACCTTTCTCAAGACAGTCCATCTTTAAATGTTATCTGCGCACAGTGAAATGTTGGTGTAAACCCCAAACCAAAATGTTTCTAAAGACTCATTCAGTATGAGGGCGACCTTGATTGTGCATCGTTGCAAGGAAGTGGTCACACGGAGTGAAATGGGATTCGTAGTGATCAGTCAAAATGCAGAATTTGCTTGTTAGCAATCATTCAAAAATATGGCAGGCACTCAAGAGCGAAGAGGTCTTTCGTAGCCATATCATTCAACATAAATAAGTAGCTAGTTTACAATCATTCATGGTCAAACTCAAATTTTCGCAGAAGACCCATTATTAGTAGAAGTGAAGAACAGTTCATCATCATTACCTTCAGAGAACCCTCGCGAGTGGCCAATCGCCAACCTCATAAGACACTGGGTCAGCCTATCATCTAACTCGTATGGCTCTAGAGCAGCCAATCACAATTCTCTTATATCTCGAGAGCAGCCAATCCCCATCATTGCAAGCTTCTAGGGCTTCAAACTTCAATGTCAAGTTCGTGGCAATGATTGCCCTTTAAAGTCCGGGAAATAAATAATAGTCATTGTCAAGAGGAATCAACCCCGCCAGACCTGTTGGATATCCTGTTAGCTTAGTTATTATGCCTTTATAATTCTACTGTGATTTTAGGTAATAGGTAAAGGAGCGAAAACAGCAACTATAGTGGAAAAAGAAAATAATTAGAACGTTCTCCACTGAAATGAACAATACAACAGGAGTAATACAACATGTATAAAACTTGGAACACTCACCAAAAGCAATAAATCAAAGTAATATAGCATTATTCAAAACTTGGGAGTCTCACTGATAATCTCATATCTGAAATAGCCATTTGAATAAAAACATTAACAGTATGTTCTTAGTTCCAATGGCCATTTTAGATCAGAAACAGTTTCTTCACTTTGGTTTATAAACGTGCATAAATTATAAAGAAAATAAAAAAACATTAATTGATGACAGTATACCATTTGTCATGAAAAAATATTAATTGGTGACAAGATCATTTTCATAACAATATTAATGCACATAACTATTTTCATATATTTCGTTATGCAGTGCAGGTTTTCAGCCATTTAATATTATTGCACACCAAAAAAGATTTTGTTTTTAGTTATAAAAACTAGAGTAATAATACAATATATGCCAGTATGAAAAAGTATATAATGTAATATATAACCTAATAATGTAATTCAGCCCAAGCTTTACAAATTATATAAATTTAGCCAATGTTATATATGTGTTAGCTTGTTATTGTTTTAATTTCCTGCAATATTTATATCTATCTTTTGATTTTCTTAACATTTCAATGTATTTAATAAACTGCATTTTATACTTTTTTGTTTACTTGAAAAATCAATTGTTTAATTCACAGAATATCTTTTTTAATAAAATTATATTTATATTTGTGTGGCGGAGTAAATTTGCCTCTCCCTATTTTAAAATTTAATTGTTATATGAACTGTTAAATTGTCAGAGGGACCCGACCTTGGGCACTCCTTATGATGGTATTTTTGAAAGTGTCAGAGTTGGAAATAAACAACCCGAGTTGAGAATGTGCTAGAAATTGCTAATGTAATGCAAACCATCCCAACTGGGTGAGTGGTTTTTATTATCCAATGCATATGATTTACGAGAACGAGACCAGACAATAGGCATAGATCTAAAAATGTACCTTCTGTAGAGAAATCTACTTTCTAATCACTTTGAATTTGGAGTGGCAAGGATAAGTCCAGTCTTGAAAGGTGGCCATTAGCTTGATTGTGTGTTAACTGAATGGTTTGAGAGAGAATGGATTTTTGCTACTGATATGTTATACTCGTGTTTTACATAGAGATGTACTATGTGAGCTGACTTTTATTTCTACAAATTTCTGAACTAAGCTGCTCACATATATTTGCTAAACACTTGACATTGTTTTGATATGCTGTATTTATTATGTTGTGTGCGTGTAATAAATACCGTTGCAGGAAACTGTAATTTGAGACTGGAATGTAAGTATAAATAGTGCTATAAAGCAATAAACTAGAAGCTTAGCATTTGTTCTCTGATTATATTTTGCAGAGACAAATAGCCTTTTCTGTTTTCATTTTAACATTTAATTTGAACCACCTGGTTTGCTGATTGTAAACCACTGCAATGACCAGGGTAGATGTGGAAAATCATCTGCCACAGTCTGTGTGTGTGTAAGTAAAGAAACACACCACACTTTCTTTGATATATAGTGGCAAAGGTATGCTGACTAGTGAGCAATATCTGGTACAGTGAAGTTACTAGAAATAGTTACAATTGTTGTTCTGCCTGATGGAGCAAACTTTTGCAAAGGCATCCAAAGTTAACCTCGAGAGAATAACAGTGAAACAGTTTCTTCAAAATGTGAGTGAAGCACATGGAGCTGATGTAATAATGGCTGACAATAAACTTATGTGTTTGTTGCAAAAGTGCTGAAAAGGATTATTGAGACAGTAGTTAAACAAGCTTATGTAAAACTATTATCACTTATCTCTAATAACTCCATTTCTGCTCTTTGGTAAGAACTATCCTGCAATTTGTATTGACTCTATTGTTGAATTGTATTTTTAAGATATAGACTGTGTAAACATAAAGTTATTTGAATGTGGTTTCATGGAAATATTGATGTCAAGTAATCTATTTCATTGTATTTGTCATATATATATTTCACTGTTGACTTTATGCATATTGATAACCTTATGCTGGGAAAGAAAGTGGGTGGATGGGGGCTAGCTAAATATAGATAAAGACGATTTGTCTTCTCTTTAGTAAGAAGTCTTCTACCTTCGGAAAGATTGTGTGACCGTAAATGTTTATCTTTAATATTGTGGATAAGAGAAAAAGTTTACAGCACCCGCATATTCACCAAGTGAGATACACGAGTGGTGTCTTTTGGAGGATCATTAATAAAACAAATTAAGATTATCATCACTTGTAAATAATTGTGTATGAATAATTAATTAACAGTAATATCCATTAACTAAGTGGCGTTGGCATGTTTCAGTGTGTTATAATATTCTTTATTTCTTTAGTTGGAAAATATGATGCAGTATTTATTTATGTCGTTATCCAATTTTGATTTTCAAGCGCCCTAGGCGAGATAAAATGTGCGCCCCAGTTGTAAACTGTACCATTCACCCCACCCTTCTCCATCATCGTGCTTACTATCAAGCTCACCTGGGCCCACCCATTTATCTGTTTATCCATTTGATCATAACATTTATCGAATTGCTGTATATTATTATTAACTTATTTAATTTAAACAGTTAATTTATTTAAAACACTAAAAACTGAACAGTACATTTAGTTTAAATGCGCCCCTGGCACCTTGGCATTATAGACGACCACCTAATGGACGGGTTGGCCCTTCTTCTTCACATTTTCATCGTCGAAAAAAGAGCACTCTTGAGTCTAAAGTGCGTTTTGAATTAGTGTATAAACTATAAGTACAAGCACGTCATGCAAGTTAGCAAGGAGTGATCAGTGCCAGTGAACTGAATTCATGTTCGCCAGTATTTTTCCGTACAGACTAACTATCTCCAAAATCGTCAGGTGGACTAGTCTGTCTACATTTTACTTTTGAAAAGACTCTCTCTCCATATATATATATATATATAAATAATTTAAACTTCTTAAGAGTATGATAGTAGCAATTGCTCGAATTTACGCCCCAAAACTATCTATCTATCATCTGAATCGCTTTCTTAGAGCAATAGAACGTTCGAATAGTAGTCGGATAAATGTGAAATTCAGCTTTTTCAAACGAAACTAGGGTTTGACATAACGTTGATTAACAAAACATTTGCGGCTCTATATTCTATATTCTTATACTAAACTGTTATTAATTTTAGCGGAAATATAAATAATTTAAATTTCAGTAGGACTGCTTTTAATAAAAATGTAATTAAACAAAAATGAGCTAAGCACCAGGTAACGTCACAAACAACTGATAAGAGGGTGATTATCTGTAATTTACAAAATGAACTATACCAAGAAAATGTAACAATAAGATAAGTCAATGAGTGGCAATTTTAATAATAAACTACGACCCAGTACAAATAGTGTAAAACACAATTCAAAAGCGGCCAAACTGTGCTATACAATATGAAACAACTTCTCAGGTCCATAACTAAAACTGTCAAAAATAGGGCACATCGCTCATCTCTCTGCATACATAAAGGCAATAAAATATGGAAATAAACACACACAAAAATCTATTTGGTAAAATTTATAAGTAACGTATAGATAATACTGTCATAGCAAAAGCTAGCTCACTGGCCAGTAGCTAATCTGAATTTTATAGCTAGCTTTTGCCACCATCTTGATAAACCACGCTCGGAGACAAGATTCGCGGATGGCAATGATTATTAGATGTAAAGAAAATCTTGTTGTTATTCGTTCATCTCTCTATACATATATGTATTATGAAAACATATAAAGGTGCAATTTCTTGATGTGTTTGTTGCAAGCAGCGGTACACTGTCTTATTCTCAGTTGGCACTGAGTAATTTGGGAATATGGATATACTAAGAATACACCAAATATAGTTTTTGCACCTTGCGCTTGGAGGATTATGGTAGACAGTTGGAAAACAAAGGTAAAAGTAGTTTTTAAAAGCAAAGCACAAACAATATTTCACAGCATTTTAAAATAATATAAACTTACTGAAGTTTTTGTTGAAATCAGAAAAAAACAAGACTCAGGGAAACAGAAGTAAATTGAAAACATTTGCTTTGGGTCAGATACGAGTACTAGTACAGTAGTAGTACTAGTAGTACTATCTCATACTTAGTATCTATATAGTATGTAATTATTTGTTATTAGTATATTACTAATGCATTTTGTGACATGCACATATATAGCTGTTTTCTTTAATTTGTGTTGCTATAAATAGGCCTAATCCAAGAAATTTACTGTATCAGGGTTTTCTTATAAGTACTAATACATTAAGATAACACTCAATAGCCATTTTATCTTGAAATGGATTATTTTGTGAAGAAATAATATTTTTAAAAGGCACATTTTTTTTATTTTTTTTGTCACACTTCCTTTCCACATGAATCGGGTCCAAGATTTTTATTCTGTTAGTCTTACCATGCAGTGACATATACACAAACATCATGTGCTATTTAAAAATCATTGCAGTTGAAATATTCATACATTAATGTGTTTCTTTAAAATTTACTTGTATTTGTTGTAATACGCTGTATTCAGCTTTGAAAAGAAAAAAAAAACTATGTTGCCTTTGTTTTCTGTTTTAGAGCATGACAAAGAAATTAATAAATTAATAAATATAAAATAATGACAATAATATCATTATTTACTTCTTGCATTTTTCAAAGGTGCCATATTGTGGTAAGTAACTCTCATGTCATTTACAGATTTAGTTGGTGTGATGTATTTAAGTACCAAATAAGAAAAATAACTTTCAATTCTATTATTATTAAGACCATATTGTTATAACATAACATTAACAGCAATTGCAGGAATATTTTTGGAATCATCAACATTTCAAAACAGATAAGAATTTTGATAATCTTCATATATTACAAATTGATTAACAATATATATAGCTATTAGCTTACATATTTATGTACAGATCCATGTGGTTTTTTTTGCATTTAAAGTTTCACATTGCTAATATATATATTTTACACCTGAGCTAGTAAGGGTAGAAAAAACCTGTGAACTACATTCAAATATATAAACACCATGATTATGCCTATTAATGTATTATATATATATATTAAAAATAAACATTATATTTAAATATATACTTTGTTTATCTTCCAAGAATAATATCTATTTATTTGAAAAAAATAGAGCTTCTTTTATGATGGTTTTTATGTTATGTCACTCGGAGTCAAATAAGGAGGCAGAGTTATACTACTATTACTAGTTATAGTTTTATACCTCATTAAAAATAATAGATTAAGTTAATAAATTAGGATAATAAAGAAAATATATTCATTGTAAATGTAATGAGATTATTATAATTTATATTGCTTATTTAATTTTTTCCCCAGGTAAAAACATACTCCCCACTCTTACTTTGTAAGTTTTTAATAGAAACATGGTTTGTTTGTTTTTTTGTTGTTGTTTTAATGTATTTCAAACTCCTGTAACATTTTTATAATTGTTATTTTTTCTTGTTTTTAATTTTATATCAGTGGTGCACAAACTTTTTGAGTCGGGGGCCAAAATCTGACTTGTCGAAACCGTCGGGGGCCACAAAAAAGTGAAGATCAAAATCGTCCCATATAAGCAACATTACATCTAAGAACACACAAATGATGATTAAGACTATAATTATGACAAAGAAGTTGTATACTAAGACTCATTCTAAAAATGTTATGATACATCAACTTTCACAAAGTCAGTGTGATGGATAGTGCTGCATGTCATCTGCAAGCTTCAAAATGTCAGGCTTGATGTTTGACATTGAAAGATGCAAAATTGCTTCCAGATTATCATCAGTCAGCTGACCGCAGGTGTTGCTTTTGTTCAGTTTCATCTGTGAGAAAAGCCTGTTTGCAGCAGTATGTGCTGCCAAGTATGCTGGTGTGGACAAGTGCATTATCCAGTCATCATTAAACTGCCGGTTTTCCTTGTCAACTTTTCTTTTACGATTAGCTGCCATTTTGTCACAAAAATATAATCAAAATAAACAACAGAATGTGGTAGATCGGACACTAAGGCATAACAGCTACTGACCAACCATATTACAGGAAGGGGCAAGCATATATGTGTGGGGTTTGCTGCCTATCTTGGTATAGCTTTTTTCTCTTGCCTCTGTGAGTGTTATGTCAGCGGGCAGACATCATCTGCGCGGAGCGCCTGGAAAAATGGGTCAGGAGGTGCTGCTTTGTTTCATATCACTCAATGTATGAGTAAACATTTGACTTTTTCGTTTGACATGGCGGGCCACTCGGCAACTCTTCGCGGGCCGGATATGGCCCGCGGGCCGGAGTTTGTGCACCCCTGTTTTATATGAACTTTAGGCCCTGTTGTACACTTTAACATGTAAAATAATTTGATTTAATCAACTTTATTTTTTCACTTCATATCACAAAATGCTACATTTACTTATCCAAAGAATGATCCATATATGTATACACATAGAGTAGTGTTCTCAATTACAAAATAATGGCATCCATAAATTATATTATCGATTTTATTTACTTTATTGTTTTTGTTGCTATTTTTTCAAAACAATTGTTAACATTTTGCATTTCACTTGATCTGAAGCAAGCTTGTTCAGAGTAAAATAAAAACTATTTTAAAAAAAAATTATTGTGTTATCATCTGATTTCAGTCAATTTAAATTTTTTTCCAGTAGTTGGACACTGAAAGACAATGATGAATAGTGACAATAAATACATTGGAAGTAAAGAAAATCATGGTATTTATCAAGTCATTCTACTACAGGATGTTTTTGAACACTGGTGCTCTTTTGGTTCTGCTAAGGGACTTGCTACAGATTCAGAAATTGCCAAATTCCTTCTTTTCCAGTAAGTGTGTGTGCATGCTTGCATGCATGAATGTGGCAGTTTTCACACTAAGTGGTGACATCACAATCAGTATTTTTCATGCTGTGTATTTTTGTTTTGGGTTTATTTATGGATTTACTCAAAGGGGCTGAAAATATGTGTTTCTCCCACAAAATCCTGACAGTCACTGGGTAGTGGGACTTAGGGAAATTGAAAAATAAGAAAACTATGTATTTTTTTCATTTTACTTTTTAAAATTTTCCTAATCTAGAAATAGAATTATTAATCTTTCTAGCACACTATACTCTTACAGAGTATTGAACGTTGTTTAAAAAATAATTTTATTAGCATACCTGTTATTATTTGCCATGAACTATGAAGTGTCCCTAAATCTGATCTGTTGCAAACTTAAAAAGATCTCAAAGATATTACTCTTATCCCTTATGTTTTATTTATTTTTTTAATATCTGCACTATTTGACTATTTCCATCTTGCAAAATTTAGTGGGTTTTTTTCAGTTTTTTGAAAGTTTGAATTAACTTTCCTTCTACTAGTTTTGTGTTGTTAGGGATTTTCTTTCTTTGAAAAATTGTTAACTTAATTTGAATGGAATTCCTATTAATCCTGACATATTTTATCAGACAGAAATAAAAGGCACACAAGGGCAATTCTAAAAAAGGTTAATGAGTCAGAGTCAAACATATAAAATCCTTTTAAGGGTGCAAAACATTTCCTTTTAAAGGTAAAATGTGTCAACTTTAGGAATATTCTGTAGCAAAATAACCTGTGGTATGCTAATAAAATTAATTTTTATACATAAGTAGAATTTATTATTTTATTTTATTTTTTTAGCATATTGCATTAGACCAGTTAATAATTCTATCTTTAGAAATTGTTAAAAGTAAAATGTCTCCCCAAAATAAATGGTTTATTAATTTTCATTTTATTCTAATCAGGCCCAGTGAGTTAGTCTGGGTTATGTGGAAGTGAGTCACACACACATGCATTACTTTAGGGGTGAATGCTTTAGATCTTCCTACTCTGAACCTCTGGTCCCTCATTTGTAGTGTGCCTTTCTCTTTGCTTCTCTAATGAGAATTTGTGAAATTTTCAGATGTAATTACTGTCAGCGTTTCACATCACTTGGCATCCTGTGAATCATTTTTTAAAACACAACTATACTTTCTTGTCGATATTTTGTAGCATTTTGAGGCAATTATAAATCTGCTGAAGCAATATGGAAGAAAAAAATAATAAATTGATGCTGAACAAGCTTAGTCAAGTTAACTCCTCTTGATAATCTCCGTTACTGATTGTACTATTTCATAATTGTTTAGGCCATTCCTGCAGTAGCAAGCAATGGTTATTTATTCCATTATAATTATTTTTTAGTTGAAATAATTAAATAATGTTTTAGAAAACTTTAATTTTTCTTTTTTCCTCTTTGTAGTGATTGATATTGTCAGGACACATATTTGAGGAATTATACTGAGTGTATGTATGTCCATCCCAACCCTAAAAACATCTGGTTATTTTCACAGCTGCTGCAGTTCAGAGCAAATATATTGATGATGAACTGGTTAAATGATAAATCAGCAGGTAAAGGTTGTCTGAATCAGTATATAGGGTACATTGGTGCCTTATGAACGGTATTTACTTGCTAAAAGCAAAGATTTTTTTATGTGCATGCATGTATGCTCTCAGCATTCATTATTCTGGGTACATGTATTTATTTTCTTCCAAGGAACACTGCTTAATGTGCTTCTTTTATTTTCATATTATATAGGCCTTTTGAGTCAAAAGGATAAAATCTTTGGTCACCTATGTCTGTACAAATATTCTGAAATGCATTTTGTTTCTGTCTGCAGCTATACACGAACTTCTAGTGCCCATTCAACACCATGCTGCATCAGTTGTAAAGCTCTTCTTCCACTTCTCTGTTTGCAATGCAGCCATCAGTCACAATTGATCACAGCGCAGACAGCAGCCTCCAGTGAAAATTACCTACTACCATTGAGGGACCATATAAGTATGTCAGAAGCTTGTGAATCTTCTGGAGAAAGCAACTTTGATGATTGCCATGTGATTTCTATAACTAAACCAGAGTTACAAGTAACTCAACCAGAGTTAGCATTCAGAAGCCAGCGAAAATGTCTGAAAGTTGAGCTAGATTCTATCAAAAGTCACATGACTGACAACTTACCTTCTTTTAGTACCAACCATCACAACACATCAACATTTCCAGTTGGTTTTCATCCTCTCACTGATTTTTCAGATGCAGAACCGACTGTACAATCTGACATGTCTGTTCAACAAGAGTCAGTGAAGTCTGAACCCAAACAGTCTACAACCATTGTAGAGTGCAGCATCACATCACCTACCAGTACTGATGAAGAAAGCAATCATTTACATAATTCTGAAAATTATCCTTCTGTTGACCCATTTCAAACCCAGGACATGCATCAGGTTCATTTTGCACACTGTCTTGTGGATGACAGTAGTCTTTGTAGTTTACCTGAAGAGGGAACTGATGTAAATAAACAGACTGCATTTGAACCACTTAATCTTCCTAAAATGCAGTCTGAAACAGGTATTTCAACATCTTGTGAATTAAAGAATACTTGCCTGTCCAGTCAACAAATAAATTTTGCTCTTTCCAAGCCAGGTATTGCATCAGTTTGTCCTTTAGGAAGTTTATCTCATGGGTCAGACTCAGACAATAATTCACCTGGTAAAAGAGTGAGGAAACAACGAAACAAACAATATAAATGTGAACGATGTAGCAAAGATTTCACCCGGTCTTCAAATTTATCAAGGCACATGCTGACTCACACTGGGGAGAAACCCTTCAAATGTGGTCAGTGTGACAGGGCATTCTTACAGTCTTCCACTTTGTTACATCATGTAAGAACTCACACTGGAATAAAACCTTACAAATGTGAACTGTGTAACAAATCCTTTTCACAGTCTTCTAACTTATCAAGACATATGTTGACCCACACTGGAGAAAAGCCGTATACATGTGAATTATGTAACAAGTCCTTCACTCAGAGTTCTAGTTTATCACATCATAGGCTTTCTCATTCTGGATTAAAACCATACAAATGTCCTCTGTGCAACAAGGCATTTTCAAATTCATCTAATTTGTCAAAACACAAGGATACTCACTCTTCAATAGAACCATATAAATGTGGACTTTGTAACAAATCATTCTCCAGGTCATATAATTTATCACAACATATGCTAACCCACATTGGACAGAAACGATATAAGTGTGAACAGTGCACCAAAACATTCATACAGTCATCCACTTTGTCACAGCACAAGAAAACTCACACTGGGAAAAAATCATTTCATTGTCCACAGTGCAACAAATCTTTCTTGCAGTCTTCTAATCTGTCAAGGCACATCCTTACTCACACAGGTTTAAAACCACACACATGTGAACAGTGTGGTAAATCATTTGCACAAAAATCTAGTTTATCACAACACATGCTTTCTCATGCAGGAGAGAAACCATATATTTGTGGACAATGCAGCAAGTCTTTTTCACAGTCTTCTAATTTATTGAGACATATGCTTATTCATTTGAGGAAAAACACATAAGCATGAAAAATGTATCTAAGCATTGAAAATACAAACTACAGATAAACAAAGAAAATGCAGTAAACTGAATGCTTATAGAATTTAGAATATTTTGTCATATAACTTAAATATAATATGAAAACCTTTCATTAGTTTCCTTTATCGGTTCTGTCGTAAACTTAAATAAAGTATAAATCACAGAAATGATAAAGAAAGAGCATTTAAAATTATATGCAGCAAATACCATTATAACATTTATTTTACCTGGAGATCTTGGAATGTTAATTTTCCTGTTTGTAGTGCTTACTGAGTATGAACATGGCATTGATGACGCTCAACTGTTTTCATTATAAGTTTGATTTTGTTGGTGCTGAAACTTTCACACATATTTAATTTCTAACCTTACCTTCGATTTGGTCCTGATTATCAAATACTTTTTTTTCTTCACTGATATATCACTAGGCATTCTTTACTATCTATTTACTATTCTTTACTGTTATTGCATTAAACATCTTTTTCTCCTATAAAATATACACACAGTTCATACAACTCACAGTTGAAGGCAAACAAATACTGTATATGCTTAAGAACAAGTTGACCCAAGTTTAAATCAAAACCGTTATTTTAGAGCTTAAAATACTTCCATTTTACTTTGCCTGAATATGAGTTGAATTGAAAGATAAACAGATTAATAAAGTATGTCAGTATGTTGCTAATCAGTGTACACAGTTTAGGTCTGGAATTCTAAAAATATTTGGTCTGGAAAAGGTCTGGGGAAAAGTCTGGAAAAACAATTTAAACTTTTGGCAGGAACCCTGGAACATAGTCCCTTTATACACTAACACACTTAGTCCACTGGTTATTTTCACCACCACCACCATCTTCTTGTAGTCTGTTTCCTTGAGATCTGCAAGAAAGTTCTCTGTTAATTCAATGAAAAATTTCTTTCCATCCAAGAATTTTGTCAGCTTTGGGGACAGGAAGAAGTCCATTGGAGCCCAAATCTGTGTATAAGGGGCATGAGGCTACAACTTAAACTGAAGTTCACAAATTTATAAAAAGTATAGTTGCAGGTGTGTAAAGCAGATGCATTGTCATGATAGAACAGCACCTTTTTCTTAGCTCCCCCTCCCCCCCCCCAATTTTTTTTTTTAGCATTTGCAGTAATTGGTTAGCATAGTATTCTCCAATTATACTTTTGCCCTTGGGAAGATAATCATTGTTATCTCCTTGTTATCCCAGAAGACTGGCAGCTGCGTTTACTTTCTTCAGAGAAGGGGAAAGTTAGTAGGATTCCGTTGTTTTGACTGTTCTATTTTGATAGCTACACATTCACAATACTATGAAAAGTATGCTTCATCTAAGCAATTACTGAATTAGCTATAATATTGTGAGTAAACTAATAGCTATTGGCATCTTCAGTTTGAAATAAATGTCATATATTCTAATTTCATTAATGTTTGCAGCAATATTTTTTCATGACAGAGCTATTATCAAATTATGTCCTGAGGCACATGAGTACATATTTTAAACTTTGTTGGTCACCTGCAGAATTAGTGATTCATTTTTTAATGTTTATACTTCTGTCATAAGAGTTTCAGTATAAATATAATTAATGTTTATGCTTGAATCATAAGAGTTTCAGTATAATTAATGTTTATATTTCTGTCATAAGAGTTTCAGTATAATTAATGTTTATACTTCTATCATAAGGTTTTCAGTATAATTAATGTTCATACTTCTATCATATGGTTTACAGTATAATTAATGTTCATGAACTCTCCATGGAAGTGCACTATTGATACTACTTTATTGAACTGAGAATAAATCATTACTAATAATAAAGGCTTTTGGTTTTCTGTTTAATGATCCGAAAGCCCCAATTTATATTATGTATTTATTTCACATTAGCATATGATCTGTAGTTGTAAATTAATAATGTTTGTGTGTATTGCTTAAGTCTTTATATACATTTTTTTAAAATCTGTATTGTAAAATGTAAGGTATCTAGACAACTTGAAATTGTGCTTTTTTGTTTTGTTTTGTCTTTTTTTTTTTTTTTTTTTTTTTGTTTTTTTTTTTGCTGTTTCATTAGAAAACAATTCCCTTTGCTTAGACTGAGGTCTGGAATTACAATTATACATTGATTAAACTGTAATAGTACTGAGCTATTATGTGCGTGCAGTTTTTATTTCAAATGACATTTGCTTTGTGTAGCCAGAGTGATTCATTTCTTTTCAACAGAATCATTTGTGTCAATGATTTTCCTTTTTTCCTGTTTATCTTTTTCGTAGAAGTGCCTGTACTTTTGTCATGAATATAGTTAATGATTGTTATCCAGGTATGTGTGTAGTGGTGTGTTTATATAATGATACTACTTATATTGGAAACAAATAATAAACATATTTATAAATTGTTGTTTATGTCTTATGTTTTCATTTCATCAAATTTAAAAAGCATTATCATTTCTATTCATCTTTTCTCTTTACGTATGTGTGAGAGAGAGAGAGTTTCCTGTGTCACTAGTGGTAGTTTCAGGCATATGAGGAAAAACTAGACATTGTCAACAACAGTGCTGTAGTCAATGTGCTGAAGAGCATTCATTATTTTATTAGCAAATTACGACAACACAAATACGCTTGCACATATGTTTCTATAATTTTTCTCAAGGTAAAACGTGAGAGAGAGAGAGAGTGCATGAAAATTTACTAAAAATAAATATATTTCTTTTAAATTTAGCATGCCCTTCTAACTTTGTCAGGATGTGGCAGAGCAAATTTGCCTATCCCTATTTCTAAGACTACATTGTTAAACTGTCAAAATGATACAACCTTGGACACTCTTTATGATGGTATTTTTGCAAATGTCAGAGCTGGAGTAAACAACTCAAGCTGAGAATATGCTAGAAATTGCTGATGCAATCCAAACCAGTTCCAACTGGATGAGTAATTTTTTTTTTACTTTTTTTTTAATGGTTCATATTTATGAGAACGAAACCAGCCAATAGGCTAAGATGAAACATTTACTTACAGTAAAGTATTCTATTGTCTGATCACTTGAATTTGGTGTGGCAAGAAGTCTGGTCATGAAAGGCGGCCATTAGCTTAATAGTGAGTTAAGTGACTGATTGAGAGAGAATGGACTTAGAAATATTTCCTGCATTTTTGTTATTGATATGTTATACTTGTGCTTTACATAGAGATTATTATGTGAGTAGACTATTATTTCTACAAATTGTGAATTATGATGCTTGTACGTACTATGCTAAGCACTTGACATTGTTTCTGTAGAACCCACTCTTAAAACTATTACACTGTATTTATTATGCTGTATGTGTGTCTGTCCACTTTTACTTGTAACCTTGCTACTGACCACTTATACTTTTCTTATGTACAAATGCATATTTCGTGTAAAAAATGTTTATTGTCCATCCTCATTTATTTTAAAATTTAAACTTGATATTGCTTCATCATACAGCTCGCATGTACATGAATATTGCATCTATAAAAATTTATTGTTCACCTGATTAATCTTATAAACACATAAAACAAATTTGTAATCTCTATATTGCTTCAAAATACTTTTCATTTGTACCCAGAATAGTATGGCCTATGAAAAGCTTTTGTCCATCCGCTTAAACGTCCAAGAGACCTAAAAGAGGTCTGATCTAAATTAAATGTGATATTTTTATATTGTCCATCTTAGGACCACTTTTAATTGTTTTTATATATTGTTTTTTATATTTAGTTATATGAATAAATGGGCTTGTCTTTTAAAATAAGGCAATGCTGGAAAAAGAAAATAATAAATGTATATAACAAGAAATAAAATAGGACAGCATGGTTACTTAGAATAAATATTTCAATGGTTACAGTTACAGTTTATATATAAATGGTTATCATGCGTAATCACGACCATATAGTGCCGTAAGTGAAAGTTCGTTTGAGTCATGGCATTACGGTAGTTATTTAGTTAAGTTCAATTGATTAAGTTGAAATGAAGTTTGATTAAAGTTCGTTTGAGTCATGGCATTACGGTAGTTATTTGGTTAAGTTCAATTGATTAAGTTGAAATGAAGTTTGATTAAAGTTCGTTTGAGTCATGGCATTACGGTAGTTATTTGGTTAAGTTCAATTGATTAAGTTGAAATGAAGTTTGATTAAAGTTCGTTTGAGTCATGGCATTACGGTAGTTATTTAGTTAAGTTCAATTGATTAAGTTGAAATGAAGTTTGATTAAAGTTCGTTTGAGTCATGGCATTACGGTAGTTATTTGGTTAAGTTCAATTGATTAAGTTGAAATGAAGTTTGATTAAAGTTCGTTTGAGTCATGGCATTACGGTAGTTATTTAGTTAAGTTCAATTGATTAAGTTGAAATGAAGTTTGATTAAAGTTCGTTTGAGTCATGGCATTACGGTAGTTATTTGGTTAAGTTCAATTAAGTTGAAATGAAGTTTGATTAAAGTTCGTTTGAGTCATGGCATTACGGTAGTTATTTAGTTAAGTTCAATTGATTAAGTTGAATTGAAGTTTGATTAAAGTTCGTTTGAGTCATGGCATTACGGTAGTTATTTGGTTAAGTTCAATTGATTAAGTTGAAATGAAGTTTGATTAAAGTTCGTTTGAGTCATGGCATTACGGTAGTTATTTGGTTAAGTTCAATTGATTAAGTTGAATTGAAGTTTGATTAAAGTTCGATTGGATTCGATTGAAATTTGATTACATTTTGATTGAGTTCAAATAAATTTGATTGAGTTCCATTGAATTTGATTGAAGCTTGGCTAAAGCTGTACAGTGGTTGATTTTATATTTATATAAACTTAGGATATGTCTGTTGTATCATCTAGGGCCCCAGTGATGTGTAGTAGTGGATGTACACGTTGTCCATTGAATTGGTCTATGGCCCATGTGTCATTCAGCTCTGGCATTGCTTCATGGCTCAGTGCTTGTCAAAATCAAAGTCCAAGATAAAGTGCCGATCTGCCAGTAAAATACACATGGGCTAAGAACACTCTTACTTAAATGGTCATTCATACGTAATATCGTAAACGAATATAACTATATAAAACATAGGATATCAAAAGGATCATTGACGAAAATAATGTTGCTGTCAATATGAGCATTGACAAAAGTGACGTCGCTGTCAAAAGGATCGTTAACGAAAGTGACGTTATCGTCAATAGGATCATCGATACAAGTGACGTCGCTGTCAAAAGGATCATTAATGAAAGTGACGTTGTCGAGTCTAAAACCTGTCACGTTTAGAGATCAAAAGAAAAGAAAACAATATAGAAGTTTTACCTCACCCCAAATTCGATCTAATAAACCCAATTACCAAGACGAAACGTACGGCTAGCTCCTAATTCAAACCCCACCCATCCCACAATACCACACCTATTCTCTTGCGAAATCGGCGTTAAATCGAAAGTGTCGCCCATTTAATTTGCAGAAGTCGTCATTCTTTCCGGACCGCGATATACCTAGAAAAGTCGATTGATGACAACATCCGGTTGGCTAGTGCCCGGTAAAATTGTAGGACTGGAAAAGGTCGGATAAGTACATGCGACCCCACTTTGACTTACCGCGTGATAGGGAAGAGCCCACTTTGACTTACCGCGTGATAGGGAAGAGCCCACTTTGACTTACCGCATGATAGGGAAGACCCCACTTTGACTTACCGCGTGATAGGGAAGAGCCCACTTTGACTTACCGCATGATAGGGAAGACCCCACTTTGACTTACCGCATGATAGGGAAGACCCCACTTTGACTTACCGCATGATAGGGAAGACCCCACTTTGACTTACCGCATGATAGGGAAGACCCCACTTTGACTTACCGCATGATAGGGAAGACCCCACTTTGACTTACCGCGTGATAGGGAAGACCCCACTTTGACTTACCGCATGATAGGGAAGACCCCACTTTGACTTACCGCATGATAGGGAAGAGCCCACTATGGCTGAAACATCCAATACTTCCAGTTTAATTTCACCCTTGCTGACAATTTCTGTCATCCTTTTTTTTTAAATTTTATTTAAATAAATTGTTTTATGTTCTTACAAGTTTCATGGGGTATTTATGTTGATCACTTATGAAGAGAATTTGGTTATTCGTTTGATGCGTTTTACTTCGGGGATATTTAATTTACACCTGTAAACTCTTACTGACAAAAAGAAAAGAGAATTGTTTCCCTTAGTTGTACTGTGAGCTATAGGCAGTATTGAATGTGTCAATGTTGAAAAGCTAACTCCGCATAGTGTGAGCATCAACACTTAACTTTTAAATCAAATGTAGTTAGAAATTTAAAGATTTCATTTTATCATTGGAAAAATCCCTTGGTTTCAACGACAGATTACAATCATATTAATAAACGTACGGGGTAACGCGTTGAGGCCGATGGATATGTCACAACAATGATACTTTTTGAACGACTTAAATTCTCACCTTCCTTCTAAACGCATCGTTGAATTGATTCGCATCAGTACACACACACGCGCGCGCATGCACGCACGCACCTTCTTTCATTACAATGACGTCACGCGAGTTAGATTACATCTGACACTAGAAGCACTTCCTTGATACATGCAAGGGGGATAAATGAGGACAATTAAGCAACGGTTTATGGTTTCCTTAAAATGGTTCACATTCCATAGATGTATATCGCAAATTTTATTTAATTACATTTTATTATTTTAAAAGAAAGGTAAAGTGGGTATGTTTGGGGCGTTGTCCAGATTCGAGTCAGAGTGAGCAAGTACATGAGAATGAAGACTGTTGTAAATGTTTTCAAAAATTTGCTAACAAATATTTGGTTGGTTCTGCTCATTTAAATGATGTTTCAATTTGTCCTGTGGGGAGGGCTGCACACCGACGGAGGACGGTTGAAGGTGTGCGCCAAACTGGTGCGTCCTGTTTCACCCCTTTCCGCCAGCCCTCCTGCCCTCCACCTCAGACGCACCGCGAAGCTGTGGAGTCCCACTGGTGCACTCCAGATCAGATAACGTCTTATGACGAAATGATCAACGCAAGTTCCAATGGTGACGTTAAACTGCTGTCGATCCCCTCCCATGTGAAGAGCTGGAGTGAATCTATCACAATGTCAAACGCTCTTCAATACTGCGACTCCCCAGAATGGCTATTTCCCAACTCTATGGCTGTAACAGGAAAGGGGAGAAAATCCTGAGATACAAAAAACCGAGACTGGCTTATTTATGTCAAGCGTGTCAAACTGATATCGATCCCGGGATATTTACCATAACAGAAATTATCCGTACAGGAATGGTCACAATTTGCTGATCCCGACAGATGAATCCAAACATCCATCGAGAAATTTTTTTTAATATATATATGACAGAGTACATTTGTGTATCCCTATATCTAAACTGAATTGCTATATACATGTTTAAATTGTCGAAGTCATTCGACCTTGGGCACACCTTATAATGGTGACTGTGTAAGTGTTAGAGTTGGAGTAAACACTCGAGTTGAAAATATGCTAGAAATTGCTGAGCAATTGCAAACCAGTTCCAACTGGATGAGTACTTTTTATTATCCAATGGTTAAGATTTACTAGAACGAGGCCAGCCAATGGGCTGAGATCAAAAGCTTAGTCTAATCACTTGAATTTGGTGTGGCAAGAAGTCTGACGTTAAATAATTAAATATTTGGATTAGTTTTCGGACAAAAATTAAGATTTTACATTTTGACAAAGGAGGAAAAAAGAAGGTATGATGGGTAATTGAAAAGAAATTACTATATTGTTGAAATATAACAATGCCTGCAAATCAAAACTAAATAACAGGTAAATGGGACAATAAATAATGAAATGACGTGTCTTTAAGTACTACTACTAGTACCCAGCGAATTCATGAGTTTATTTTTGTAAAAGTAATATATATTTCAACATTTAAATTTAAGTTGTTAAACTATATAACAATAACATAGCAGATATTGAGATAGTCTTTAAAACTGTTTATAAATTCACTTACAGATGAAAAGTACAATTTTGATATATATTTATTGTATACTA
Organism: Sinotaia quadrata; assembly: GCA_028829895.1. Classification (NCBI taxonomy): domain Eukaryota; kingdom Metazoa; phylum Mollusca; class Gastropoda; order Architaenioglossa; family Viviparidae; genus Sinotaia; species Sinotaia quadrata. The sequence continues at coordinate 10,297,357 of CM054177.1, read as the reverse complement.
TGTACTCACATTTTTCATTGAACAAATTAATGTCTAGTCAGGATGTAACATTCAAACTTAGTAGGGTTACAATTTTTTCATAAAGCAGAAAGAAAGGGTTACTATTTTTTTCATAAAGCAGAAAGAAAGATTTTTTTTTCTAAAAGCATAAGAACATGTCACAAACTGTACACCTAACATTTATTTTCCCCTCAATTTGCATACTTTCATATCACCATCACAATTACAATGAGCTCTGGCTATGATCCATAGCATTTGAGAAGTAAATGGTTGTTTTGTAGCAACAAGTACATTGTCTTGCAAACCAATATTCCCCAGCCCCCTAATTAACCCTTCTATTAAATCAAAATGCCCACATCTAGCTGGTCTTTTCAGTTCTTCTTTATCTGGAATTTTACTTTCAATCTGCCCACATCTAGCTGGTCTTTTCAGTTCTTCTATATCTGGAATTTTACTTTCAATCTGCCCACATCTAGCTGGTCTTTTCAGTTCTTCTATATCTGGAATTTTACTTTCAATCTGCCCACATCTAGCTGGTCTTTTCAGTTCTTCTATATCTGGAATTTTACTTTCAGTCTGCCCACATCTAGCTGGTCTTTTCAGTTCTTCTATATCTGGAATTTTACTTTCAATCTGCCCACATCTAGCTGGTCTTTTCAGTTCTTCTATATCTGGAATTTTACTTTCAGTCTGCCTACATCTAGCTGGTCTTTTCAGTTCTTCTATATATGAAATTTTACTTTCAGTCTGCCCACATCTAGCTGGTCTTTTCAGTTCTTCTATATCTGGAATTTTACTTTCAGTTTGCCCACATCTAGCTGATCTTTTCAGTTCTTCTATATCTGGAATTTTACTTTCAGTTTGCCCACATCTAGCTGGTCTTTTCAGTTATTCTATATCTGGAATTTTACTTTCAGTTTGCCCACATCTAGCTGGTCTTTTCAGTTCTTCTATATCTGGAATTTTACTTTCAGTCTCAAATAAAGTGTAATAATAAATCGGTACAAGATCTGAAAGAAAGGAAAAAAAATAATATCTACCAATGCTTATTTATTTTACTTAAAACATATTTTATTAGCTGCTCACTTCTGTGCACCCCTCCAATGTACTTATTATCGCCCTTAGCAAACTGTTGTGCTTTACATGTAGTTCTCTTAAATTTCCTTTAACTTAAGTTTTTCTCTTAGCATAAGCATGTCTTCTAGCACTATGAATGGTTGACATAAGTGATATAGTATTTTTTATCTCTCCGTGTTCATCAATTGAAATATTCTGAGTCGGCTGAAACAGTTTTATTTTTACATTTCATATTAATATATGAATATAACACTCTCCCGTTATAACGTGTATCATGTGGATCCTCATTTTGTGAGTGTGGTACTGTAAACAAATCTCATAATAACTTAGAACATGTTTATAAACATACAGGATTCACACTCCGTTATAAAGAGATAATCGTGACAATCAGCTATTGACTATGACAATCAGCTACCGACTATGACAATCAGTTATTAACTATGACAATCAGCTATCGACTATGACAATCAGCTATTGACTATCAACACTTAGAACTGGAACAAGTCCTCCATGCCAACAATAACCCACATAATCCATAAAATTCCTCTACACTAACGTCATATCATCATTTGAAAACAGTTGGATTGTTTTTCCCATTAAAACTAGCATTTCTATTTGTATACTCCCATAGTTAACCCATTAAATCTCCTGCAAAATAGTTTTAAAAAATCAATGGGACACAAATACTGCTTGTCTCCTTCTTTAGCCTTAACCTAAAACTACTGAAACCCTAGTACACGTTCAGGTAGAAAAATGGGTAAGGAGGCAAGGATGCCCACGTCTTTAAATTATCATAACCGTAGACTCTAAAATATAAATACTATAAAAATCCTCTCAGACCTACAACTATCTCCTTTACAAAAAAAAAATAACTGGAAAACATCAAATAAAAGAAACAAATCACAAAGAAAACTTCTTTACACCAAAACCCAGTACAAGTAAGCAAGTAAACATAAAACGAAAGACTGTCACGAGCTCCTGAGCAACCGTTGTAAAATGAAAACACGTAACTTTGGCGCTCCGTGTGAAAATATCTTCAAAAACCTATCCTATTCCAACTTGATATAAGTAATATTTTAACTGGAAGTATAAAATATAATTGCAAAGATTAAAAACTTAATATAAATTGACCTTTGACCGGCGATATAGAAAATTAACATATCTTCAAAAACCTATCCTATTCCAACTTGATATAAGTAATATTTTAACTGGAAGTATAAAATATAATTGCAAAGATTAAAAACTTAATATAAATTGACCTTTGACCGGCGATATAGAAAATTAACATATCTTCAAAAACCTATCCTATTCCAACTTGATATAAGTAATATTTTAACTGGAAGTATAAAATATAATTGCAAAGATTAAAAACTTAATATAAATTGACCTTTGACCGGCGATATAGAAAATTAACATATCTTCAAAAACCTATCCTATTCCAACTTGATATAAGTAATATTTTAACTGGAAGTATAAAATATAATTGCAAAGATTAAAAACTTAATATAAATTGACCTTTGACCGGCGATATAGAAAATTAACATATCTTCAAAAACCTATCCTATTCCAACTTGATATAAGTAATATTTTAACTGGAAGTATAAAATATAATTGCAAAGATTAAAAACTTAATATAAATTGACCTTTGACCGGCGATATAGAAAATTAACATACGAGAAATGTACGAACCTTTCTCCGTTTGCAGTATTTCCGATGATATTTGTAGCAATATCTTCTCCAGACTCAAGTGGGGTTTCCTTCATCAAGTAGGCATCACTATCATCTAAATCCAGCTCAGTATCAGACTCAGCATCAGGCTCAGTATCAGGATCCGAATCAGAATTAATTAGAACAATTTTCGTGAAGCAATTGTAATACTGTAATTCGTGAAAATTCAAGATGGCGGTCATGGACGCATCTTTTGTTTTCGATTTTTAGCGTGACATATGAGCATGAAATAATAAAATACATTTTTTAAATAAGATTAGTTATATAAGTTGACGTTTAACTTTGTTTTTTACAAGAAAATGTTTTTTAAATAATATTTTGTAGATATGTTCAGGCAGTGTCCAGACCTGATTGATTTTTCTAAGTTATCGTCTGAAGAGAGCTGATTAGTATTGCACTTAATGTGTAGAGCATGACACCTACTTTAATCCTAACTAAATTATAAGCAATAGTAGCAAGACAAATATATTACATATTATGCATATAAAAAATGCATGTGCATGTAATAAAAAGTGACAAATATGTGGTGCCACCATAGCCCACACTATCTTAAATCACTCTCTTTCAGATGTGTGGGTATTCTTCTCTGCAGTATTTCAGGTATAAATAAAGTGGAAATCCAATTACTGCGGTTGCATGATGATGGCTCCTAGACTTGTTGCTAGCATCTGTCCTTGGAACACAATCCTTAGAAACTTCAGGCAGGTATAATAGAGGTGCCTTGTTAAGACTGTCCCTTAAACTGTCCAAACTATTCTGGCACTCAGGAGTCCAGTCTACATATACAAGTTTACTTTCTTGGTTAGCTCGAACAGGATGCTGAAATTCTGCGTGAATTTTCTAAATACCCAGCCAACACAAGAAAGAACTTAACATCTTTCTTAGTGAGGGGTCAAGGCATGGGTTCTAGCCATAACAGTCCTTGATCTACTGTATGTCCCACATACGCCGACTTGAAATAGCCCAGGAAGCACTTTGTTGGTCTTGTGCTAAGTTTACAGTCACACAACATATGAATTAATTTACGAAGTGCATAGATATGTTCTTCAAGCGTCTCTTTGTGACTAGTACGTCGCCCATAAAATTAGAAATACCATAGCCATTAGTTCGACTACAAACATCATCATATTTGTAAATACGACAGAGGCAGTTAAAACGTTAAAAGACATCGCTTGCCATTGGTTCGACTACAAACCTCATCATATTTGTGAATATGACAGAGGCAGTTAAAACGTCAAAAGACATCATTTGCCATTGGTTCGACTACAAACCTCATCATATTTGTGAATACGACAGAGGCAGTTAAAACGTCAAAAGGCATCACTTGCCATTGGTACTGGCCTACTGTGGTGCTGAAAACTAACTTTTGCATGTCAGCCTCAATCACTGCAATCTGCCAAAACTTCTTCGAGAGGTCAAATATTGTGAAGCGCGTGGCCTTGCTGAGTTTAGCAAATGGATGCTCGGTTTGAGTATCGACTGTACGACCGGTTCTTTATATTTACAAGAACGATTAGGCATTTACGGCGAGTCATCTTCATCAAGCATGCTTAATACATCATTTCCAGTATTTCCTGTCTGACGTTTTCACGCGTGTGATATGGAACAATGTTGGGCTTCACTCTCACGAGGTTCAAATCTCTCAGAGTCAGTGAAAACTCGCAGAGTTTCGTTCTATTGGGTCTATCAGAAAATATGTCACTGAACTCTTCTGCTGCACTCCTCAGCTATCAGTATCCATAGCTGTACGTTCTGGGTTCACTACCACATTTCTGTCTCACCCCCACCTCCCCTCATGTCCCAGATGTGGGACGCTCTCGGCATACTGTACTAGCGTGCCTTCACCTACTAAGATGACTATGCAAGTACATCATCAGGTTTACATGAAATACTTTAGTTTTCGCACCCATCTGAAACCTGACGTTACACCCGTTCAACTTTTCTACGACCCTACCAAGCAATTTTGAGCTTGCTCCTGAGCATAGTCAACAATAGCAGCAAACGGCTACTGATTCCAATAGTGGACACTTTGGTATTCCAGTAGTAGTAGTGTGTTTGCATATTCTTTACTCCTCTCTTATTTTCAGTTGAAGGCTGGCAGCTCACACAGATTTTGTTAGCTAAATCGAATATGTGTTGATACCCACTTTTCACACTAAGATTTACATACTCGTTGGTCCTCCTTTATCTTACGATAGACACAGGCGCTCTCACCGTTCTACCAAACAGTAACTTAAAGGGAGCAAACTGCGAAGGCTCTTTTGGTACCTCCCTCAACACAAACGAAAGCACTGGCAAATACCTGACCCGATCTCCAGGGTGATCAATGCATAATTTATGCACATATCTGGTGCCATTTAGTTTTTCACCCGACCCATTGCATTGAGGGTTACATGCCGTAGTCTGCAGAGATTTGACTCGGATTCGCTCGTTCTCTTCACACCTCAGGACGCAAATAAACTGGGTGCCCCAGTCAGACAAGATTTCTTCAGTGAACCCTACTGTGGCAGAGTAAATTTGCATATCCCTATTCCTAAACATCAGTGGCAAGGGATCAAAAACAGAAGTCTTGTCTGGAGCAGCTCAGATAACGGCAGCCATGTCAAAAGTAAGACCGATTTGGAGAGACAAAAATATCAGTCTAAAAACTAAAATATGGCTTCTGAAAACGCCAGTCCTCTCAATCTTTTTGTATGCATGTGAAGCATGGACCCTGGCAGCAGAAATACAGCGCAGAATACAAGCACTTGAAACGAGATACTTGTCGAGTTTAAAACCTATCACGTTTAGAGAACAAAGTAAAAGAAATAAATTAGAAATGTACCTCACCCTAAATTTAAAAAAAATAATCCGTTAGTAAAAATTCCCCAGTAAACTCAATTACTAGATGCAACAATAGCCCTAATTCTACCCCCAATCATCCCACAACATCCCACCCGCCCCCGACCTATTCTGGCGCGAAGTCGCTTGTGACTCAAGCGTCATTTATTTAATTTCAAAAGACGCCATCTTTGTCACCCCTCGAACTACCTATAAACGCCGCACCCTGGCGCTCGAAGCGTCACACGCTCCACGTGCGTTCACTAAGTCGAACGGAAAAGCGCGACGCGAATGCTTGCCTTTGTGAAATTTGCGCTATAGCCTGGCAAGATCCGGTTATCTAGTACCCGGTAAAACTTTAGGACTGAAAATGCTCCGATAAATGTGTGTGATCTCACTTGATTTGCCGCATAATAGAGAAGAGCTGCCCACTATGGCTGAAATATCGAAGACTTTAATTTCATTTTCCGTCATCAGTTTTTTGGCTTTAGGTAACGTAAATTACTTTCTGTTCTTAAAATACTTACATTTAGGACTTACGTTTGTCTCTTATGAATAGAAATTTTGTTATTCATTAGATGCTTTATACTTTAGGGATATTTAATTTACACCTGTATACTCATACTGACAAACAGAAAAGCGAGTTGTTTCCCCTTTTTTGTACTGTACGCCAAAGGTAGTTTTGTATGTGTAAATTTTTAAAACCAATTGATCATAATGTGTGCAACAAAAATTATTTCCGCAATTTAGTTTGTGATTAGATTTTTCTGTAAGCTAGCTCTAGGTATTTTGTGTATGCCATAATTTGCTTTCTGTACTGTAACACGGAGTCGTGGAGTTTGTTTGAATGTCCTTTGGAAGCGTGAGGGCGCTGACTATATCCCTGATGCAGGTCAGAACAGGTCCAGTATCTAAACAGGACTGGCTGATAAATGACGGTGAAAACCCCAACGAAAATTGTTAATATTAGCAGTGAATAATGTAGGAGCCAGGTGGGCGACACAGAAAGTGCACATTATATAGTCACACTCAAGCGATTACGAGTTGTCTAACTTTTAATTGTCTCCGGACACTCGAGTAGTCCCGGTGTCAATTCACAGTTGTAACCGTTATAACGGGAGCAAGGGACATTTTAAGTGTTAGCGTTCTTTGGAATGGCACTGTGGACATTATTGGAGTTATAGAATCATTTAGTGAGTGTGAATGAGTAGTGAATGAAGCCTTCATTTTGTCTTGTCATTTTGTCCTGTTTATCAGTCTCCTTTGAAATCCCTGTCTCGTAATAACGCCCCAACCCTTGCTGGTTACTGATTCGTCACCTACGGATGACGTAGGAAGACACTACTCAACACTGACGGACAAATATAGATTTAAATTCAAAGTTTGACGTTATATATATATATACTACTAAATCTAAATAATTAAGTATTACACAATTATGTAGCTGGTTGCTAAATTACTCCAACAACAAATCAAGTTTCAATTTATTAATATATCAATCGCAGGCACAGACAAAAGCAAGCAAAATGACAAGACAATATCCTCCTGGGAGGAAAATTAGATGTAACTCTAGAATTATAACGAGCTAATTTTAACCCCACCGTTCTAGACTTACAATGTGAATGTCAGAAGTTAAATGGTTATGCACACCTCAGGTAAGTGTACATTTTAAAACTTCACTTTATTATTGGAAAAGCACTTGATCTCAACGACAGATTAGATATTAATAATCGCACGAGTTAACCTTTTCAAGTAGATGAATAGGTCACACCAATATCTTTTAGAACGACTTTAAATAGCAGCTTCCTTGTACACGTATGGTTAATTAATTCAGAACCTAACACACACACACACACACACACACACACACACACACACACACACACACACACACATTTTCCTTCACCACAATGTTGTAATGTCGTCAGGCGACTTAATTTACATATACAACATGAACTCGTAAGATAGGTCTACGCCTGCGCATGCGTACTAGAAACACTCCAATGAGGCATGCATGGAGAATTCCTGGGAAGAAGTAAATTTCCTCTAGCTGATATAGCGTCATGGATATATTGCGCAAATTGTATTTATTGTTTTAATTTTAAAAGAAAGGTAACAGGTATTGTCGCAAGTTGCGTGGGAAATTCACTCCCTAGCAATCAGATTTCTGCAGACAGTAAGCAAGTACATGGGAATGGAGATATTTGTAAATGGATTGAAAACTTTGCTAGCGAATAAACGTTTGGTTAATTCTGTTCACTTATATGATTTTGAAACTTGTCGTGTGAAGATCTGGGGAGAATCAATAACTCTGCCAAAGTCTCTATACTCTAGAATGGCTGTTTCCCAACTCTATAGCAGCTACAGTATAGCTGTAACAGGAAAGGGGAGTGAATCCTCAATACAGCGAACCGAAATGGACGTGTTTATGGTCAGGCTTGTCAAACTGGAGTTGACCCCGGAATATTTACTTAACACAGAAATGATCCGAAAAAATGAAACAGTAACAAATTACTGATCTCGATATAGGATTCCAAACATACATCGACAATAAAAAGAAACCTATTCAAAATAAAGGAACAATCGAACAGATTTTAAAAAAATAAAACTAAAGTTTGAACACACACACACACACACACACACACACACACACACACACACACACACACACACACACACACACACACACGTATATATATATACATATATATTGCTCTCAAACTCTCAAACGTGTGCAACATTTAAAATTACATGGTGCTGTTAATTTACCAATGTGTGGTGAGTAAATTTGCCCATCGTTATTTCTAAATTTAATTGTTATATACATTGTTAAATGTCAAAGTGACCTGACTTTGGGCACTGTTTGTGTTGATATTTTTAAGTGTCAAAGTTCAAGTAAACAACTCAGGTAAAGAATACTCTAGACTTGCTGACGTAATCTCAACCGATTTTAGATGGATGAGTAGTTTTTATTCTCCAATGGTTACGATTTACATAAACGAGACCAGCCAGGTGGCAAGATGTCCAATCATGAAAGGTGGCCATTAGCTTAATGGTGAGTTAACTGACTGATTGAAAGAGAATGGACTTAGACGCTATACTATACTGGGAAAGAATTATAGATTAGAATAAATAAGTTTCTATCAAATATTTATATTCTTCTACACCATAATTAGCAAATACTTATACTCTTACAAGAATATGTTCAGCAAATATTCATACTTTTAGTTTCTGCCAAAATAAAGGGTTAAAAATCAGTGTCTGTGATGATATTGAAATTCGTTTTCTAAATCATTCACTCGTTTTCTTTAAGTCAGTGCGACTTCGCAAATACACTCTTGCTAAAATTTACTGTGCTACTGAATGGACATTTTCCCCTACTGAACCTTACATCTAGGATGGTGATGGAAAAGGTAATTCATAATTTTTACTAGGTTCACGTTTTCACCTCTGCATCATACCTTGCCCTTGAGCCTCCCCTGTTTATGAGCCATTGTCACACCTCCATCTACAAACGGAAGCATGTTTAGATTTTCCTATCTCTTATATTGCCTACGGCTAAAATTGACTTTCGACTATATTGATAATTTTTTAAGGGTTTATTAGCTAAACTGGTCTTACTATATTTCGGTATATAGACTTTAAATACTTCCTTTTGCACCTAAGCTGTGCTACAACGGGGAAACAAACATAAGGCCTGCATTTATATTTTCTAATTAGATGATCACACTTTACGTGCGTACGGTATTTTAGTTTTCATGACAGTCCACTTTGTTTTGTTTTCATTACTTATTTTACTATTCTAACATTTATTGAATGTGTCTGGGCTAAATAATCAAACTGATCTCTGAAAAGATTCACACACACACACGCGCGCGCGCGCAAACATACACGCATACACCCACATACACACATATATACACACACACATACACACACACATACACACACACACATACACACACACACACATACACACACAGAGACGTGTATGTCAAGTGCTAACTAAAGCTGATTGTCGTATTGCCATTTCATATTCGTTATAAAGTGTCAGTAAAACCTGCCTGGTTTGAAATCATCATGTGTGTGACATACTGATTAAATGATGACACATCTGTTACCAATTACATTCGCCAGAAGACGAATCTAATGACTACATTCTTGTCACCACGAAACCCCCGACAAAATGATCTAATGACTTTACTCTCTTATTACCAGAATAATCCATAACAGACAGGCTTAATGACTTTACTCTCTTATTACCAGAATAATCCATAACAGACAGGCTTAATGACTATTTGATTGTTGCCAGATGTTTTAAACGCTGTCTGTAGTCTATTGTCTAATCTGTCTAACTTCCAGGCATGATTCTTGTGGAGGCGTGCAATGTAACAGTTCAACCACTTCAGCTCCAGGCAAGTGATCGGATACAGTACATAGAGTACCCAGGAGCTAGGTAAGCCATAGAGTATTTTATTAATATATTAACTATAATTAAAAAAACTGATAAGTAAACAAACTGCAAAGTGATCTCTCCTCAATACAAATCCTGACTCGTTATAATGAATGTGTGTTTGAGAAGTAGAGGGAGAGAGATACTTTTCCAGCCTGTGTACATCAATATTTTGTGGGCTAAATATTGACACTTCTTAGTATAAGGCTGTTCACTAGCTCAACAGTGACAGACTTGAATACAGAAATGTGGTATTCCCAATTATAATTTTGGCCAATTTCATCTGCCTTTTGATCATTAATGACTTACTGAGTGATTTTGCCGTTTGATCATTAATGACTTACTGAGTGATTTTACATTTTGATCATTAATGGCTTACTGAGTGATTTTACCTTTTGAACATTAATGATTTATTGAGTGATTTTACCTTTTGATCATTAATGACTTACTGAGTATTTTACCTTTTGATCATTAATTACTTATTGAGTGATTTTAACTTCGGTACGTTGAAAATGTCCAATGACAATAGAAGAAACAATAGACGTCTGCTAACATTTGGATAGACTTACTCATCCTAAATGTAAGATTACCATTCATGTGCTGGTATTTTTAGCACATCCAACTACCTGAATGTGTGATTGGCTGGCCGTGTTTAAGGCAATAGTAGCATAATGTATGCTATTGTATCAGTGAAGAATTATAGTAAGATAATCGTGGTCTCATATTCTAAACGACTTTTAAGAAAAAGATAACTTCATTCTAGAGTTTGTATTAAGTAAATTATACTGTTCTAGTATAAACAGTATTTTGATAACTTCATTCTAGAGTTTGTATTAAATAAATTGTACTGTTCTAGTATAAACAGTATGTTGATAACTTCATTCTAGAGTTTGTATTAAGTAAATTACACTGTTCTAGTATAAACAGTATTTTGATAACTTCATTCTAGAGTTTGTATTAAATAAATTGTACTGTTCTAGTATAAACAGTATTTTGATAACTTCATTCTAGAGTTTGTATTAAGTAAATTACACTGTTCTAGTATAAACAGTATTTTGATAACTTCGAGTTTGTATATACTGTTCTAGTATAAACAGTATTTTGATAACTTCATTCTAGAGTTTGTATATACTGTTCTAGTATAAACAGTATTTTATTACCAATGCTGGCACCTTTGCCTGACACCAAAACTTACCTCGTCTGTCCCAATTTTCACTGAAGTTCTTATGGTCAGAGAGATATATGTTCTATCCAGCGAATTCTATAATTTCCTCCCATACTATAATTTGCCAATGCATTGAATTTACACAGCATTCTTAGATAAAAATAGACATTATAACTTATATTATAATGTTATATACTATACTGTTTAGTGTGAAACTTCAGAGCACTATGTTAATCATATCGCATTTTTTACTGTCATGAATAACTCTCTATGTGATCATGACATATGTCTTCATGTGGGTATTCGCACCTTGCTTTTCGAAAGAATTAATCAGTCACGTGATTTACAACGTTTCTCAAAGCGTGGGATATCAGTATACCCTCACTCGTTGCGTGTCGTACACGTTTTGAATCATGACTCGTGTAATCCATGCGCACACATCACTTTTCTGATTGTACTCACGCCAACTCAAACACATTTTTTCCATCTCCAACAATTAAATTTAGAGTTTGATTTGTGGGGTTTTAGGAAATCCGCTAAAAACCTTTCTTTTCCTTCTCTAGCCTTTAAAGTTAGGTTTGTTTTTCGGGACATTAGAATCTTCAGCAATGCTTTCATTTCCTTCTCTAGCTTTTAGAGGTAGGTTTGGTTTGTGGTGCATTAGGTATCCGCAACGGTAGCTTAGGAACGTCAGACTGAGTGTCACGTGACATGAAACTATCTAGTTTTCGCGTTGAATTAGTTTTTCTCATGATAATGATTAATTGGCTGTAATAGTGCTTATATTTCATAACATTCAGCTGTGTGTGTTTCTTAACATTGTTGTAGAACACGTTTTAAGATGATATAGGACTGCACATATTAGTATAATCATATTACTGAAACATAATGATAACCATTTCAGAAGACGTATTCTTTAGAATACTGTATTTATTACATTATTTACGGTAATCCGAAGGCATTTTACGTAATCTTTATCGATTACTGCCGGCAAGGCAGATGTGTGATATACGCTTTAGATTTTATTAATATATTACCTAGTGGATTAAATGAAAAACTAAACTTTATACAAACACGTTAGGAGGTTTTAAATAGTTTTTATTTTTATTTTATACATTATAGTGAGGATAACTGCAATTGGATAATATCAAACAATAATGGTGGCTCTGTCCTTGAGCTGAAATTGGTGTTTGTGAATTTGAACGTCAGCGATTACATTTATGTCAAGGACGTTAATGGTGAGTAGCATTCTGTCAGAGTTCTCTCTCTTTGTTAAGCTAACGTTATGGTGATGCGTTCAGTAACTTCATGCTACCATACATTCTCTCAAGTAGCTTCGATAATTCGGCGGCTAAGACAATAATATATTGTGTGAGAAATTTAAATATTGATAAAGTAAACGTTTCTCATGCTATATATACATTAAAGATAATTCTTAATATTTGGGACAACTTGTAACAGTTGCATCATGCTTTTTAATATGTTAATTACTTACGTATTAAAGTGTAAATGTGGTTGTTATTTTCTTGTCAGTATTTTGTGATATATTAAGTTTGATATGTTCTGTTAGGCAGTGATAAATGTGCGTTATGTTGACTGAATGTAAACGGTTTTGATACACATTAAGTTTTACATTCTATTTTTATATTCTGTTTGTTAAGTTGTGTTATGTTGGTGTTTTATGCTATGTGTTCGTTTATTGCTGTAACCTGTTGATATGTTTCTTCACGTTACATATTGCTATGTTACATGAAATTTCCATTTTTCTTATACAATCTTAATGATGGCATTAAATCGCACTGAATTGCGTTATATCTCAAATATCAAGTAGTGATATAATTAACAAAAAGATGTTGTGAGTAGCAGAGATTATAATCAGTACAAAGCACTCTTTTGATCCACATAATGATAGAACATTGACTTGCAACAGTGGGGTCTTTTTGACTTCTTATTTTGTTTTGTATTCCATGCGTTACATAGGTTATTACATTAAAAATTTCTCCACGGAGCTGAGTGAACCAGTACACACCAAAGGACAAATTATGAACGTGTCGTTCGAGCCTCATAGTTCAGGCAGGAAGACGTTCATACTGTCCTACTCAGCCGTATCTCAGTATCGCCCTCCAGAGACCACTCCCTCTGCCCATCGGGACAACATGAACACACGTAAGTCTACCTTTCGACACACTTGCCATACACACTGATGTAACTGGTCAAAACTGACAGTCATCCGTTTTATCGTAATGTACGTACAACAAGACTGAACAGGAGGTGGTCATCAGTTTTATCAGTTTTTTTGTTGTGTGCTGTCAATCATCGATGTGAAATTTATCATTGTTTATGATGGGGAATTCTCTCACATATCTTATTTCATAAACTTTCATTTCTGATCTATACTTTTAAGATCAGATGCAATTTGTAATTTTTTTTAATTTGGAAATGTTGTCATAAAGTTTATTTATGAAGTTAAAGACGGAGATGGGCAGAAGTGGGGGTGAAGATAAGCTGTTTTTGACTGTTTTTGACTGTTTTTATTGAGTGTGTATACATGGTTAGTGGCGTGTAGGGTTATCGCTATTGTTTTGTGAGGATGCTTGTTCTCTGGCATCTGTGTAGTCACGTGACAGTGGACTGAATGGATTAAATCTATGTTTCATTTTGATCATGCGGTTATTCAACTTTTAAAGTGCCCACATTTCATTTGTTCATGTAAATTGCTTGAGAGTCTGTCTGTTTTGCTATGTTGTCGACAGGAATTGCTAAGTTATGTCATTCATGGGAGTGACAGTAGTGTACAGTTTTTAATAGACTAAACTTGTAAAACACTAGTTAGTGTCTAATGTCTGTGATGAGAATATATAATAAAGAATGTACTTTGTTTTAAATTGTTTTTAAAATAAATGTGTTTTTATTAAATATGTATTAATTGATTCAATCTTGCAGTTAGTGTAACATAACTTCCATTTGCTTGTCATAATTTGTAGTGATAGTCTAACAGAACATGTATCTTTTAAACGTTCTTTAGATACTACTCTTTCCTAACACATAATTTACAAGATAAGGTACAAAACAAATAACTATACTCATGTGCCACGGGAAAAAATAAACACATGCTTTTACACATAAATCATAAAATAGACAAAGAAAGTAATAAACTAGCATACTAAATACATAAATACAAGCTACATGCTATTTCCCATCTATAAAGTATGCTAGATATTTCTGATGCAATGCAAACCATTCCAAATGAATGAGTAATTTTAAGATTTACAATGGGTTCAGATAAAAAGTTTACATGGTGTGGATAATTCTATTTTCTAATCACTTGAATTTGGTGTGGCATGAAGACCAGTCATGAAAGATGGTGGTTAGTGTAATGATGAGTTAACTGACTGATTGGAAGAGAAAGGACTAAATATTTCGTGCATTTTTATTATTGATATGTTATAGTTGTGTGTCACATGTCCGGTTTCCATTTAACGACCCTGTCCTAATTTAGGTTCTAGTTATCAATATTTGTGTATTGGATAATTCCTAACATTTGCGACAGCCGGACTACCTAACTTTCCTCCACTCAAATGCCACAATATCGGTCAGTTATTCACGACACTTAGCCAGATAAGTTAGTTGACTTGTCTTAGTTAACACTGCTATCTCCCCTTTATTTATAGATTAATATTTATGATTCTTTATCCCTTTATTCCTGGCTCTAGGCTCCAGTTAGCTAACCACTCGATCGGTTACAAGTATAACATATCAAGAGCAAAATGCATGAACACATTCTTTCTTACATTCAAGTCTCAACTTACAGTTTCTCGCGCACATACACACACACATACACACACACACACACACACACACACACACACACACACACACACACACACACACACACATACACACACATATATACACACATATATACACACATACACACATACATACACACATACACACACATATATACACACATACACACATATATATACACACACACACATACACACACACATATACACACACACATACACACACCATCTGAGAATGAAATCAGTACTGTCAATTTGACGAGCACATTTTACTGCACACACAAAAGCACGATTGCAGTTTATTTGTTGTTTACTTAATTTAATCTACAAGCTCTAATAGTGTTCTTAATTTTAATCTACACGCTGTAATCTTGTTTTTTACTTAATTTTAATCTATACGCTCTAATCTTGTTCTTTACTTAATTTTAATCTACATGCTTTGTTTAAAGATACGACAACAACTCCTGATGCAAAGAGCAAGACTTTGTGGATTGTGAGCACTGTGGCACCGATAGTTGGTGTGATAATTTTTATTGTCTTCATATTTCTCTTCATACACTTCATACAGAAACGTAAGGCAGTACCGTTTTCGACATTCAGAAACTAATAGAAGGACAGCAATATCTCCATCCTTAAAGGAGTGAAGTTCAACTGTATACAACCCGAACAATGAATTTTGCAGCCACAAATAATTCCCTGTGTGGTACCTGGCAATGCACACTTCTTGACTTTCATGATTCGTCAAAATCCTTTGTGCCTAAAATGGGGGGGGGGGGAACTAGATCACCTGGATTAAATCTAGTGACATCATTGTCTATCAAAGTAAATATAGAAAGAAAACTACGACTGCACGTCTTCGTCTGAAAACCTGATGGATGTAGTGATGAATGCATCTATAATGTACGAGAGTGCTTACAGAATGAAGTTAAAGGATTTGTGCACGTTTGTAAAAGCAGTTTGTATTATGATCTCGATGAGGAAGCTGTAATATTAGAAAATGTATAATATAATTATTTCTCGTCTCTGATTCCTAACTTAATATTTCTACTCTTAAATTGCATTCCAGGTGACAAATAAATGCGTTGATTCTCGTTTCTTTAAATTATATAGATGTGTGTGTGTGTGTGTGTGTGTGTGTGTGTGTGTGTGTGTGTGTGTGTGTGTGTGTATTGTGCGTGTGAATGCATGTAGTGTATGAATTTGCCGTGTGTACACAAGCGTGTGCGTGTGTGCCATTGTCTTAAGTAAATAAATGTTGTAATTAATATTAGGAAAATAATTGAAGTTATGATATATTTTATGTAATATGTTTCATTTGCATTCTTATTAAATGAATTTTTTTCAACAACGTGCTGTCATGTTTCTAATCTATCGCGTGCAAAGATGTATTCAGTTCCAAGTAATAATCTTGTGATGGGTGGTTAAAAGATTAGCTAACTAACCCCTAATCTACTTAATTCCACCCGTACAGGTCTTCATAATTTTTGCAGACAGAGAAAACTTGGTCAAACCTCAGAGACATTAACCATTAAATAATTTATTTAATCTGTCCCTGAGTGTTACCGGTTCAGAATTCCTATCACTCTTTGCAAGTTTGAACACTTCAAGAAAGTATAGGAATTCTGGCCTACACGCACTCTCTTTCGGCTCAGTGAGAACACTTCCCCAAATATGCTATTGTCTGACTTAATACAATGAAAATTTAGACTCCACCCCCCCTAAGCATGCATATCTCCTTCTTTATTTAAATACAGAAGTGGAAGTGTAATTAATAAAATAACAAATTTATTCAATGCAATGAATAAAAATTAAATAAATAGTAATTTGTATCAGTCATAGCAGTCACAAGGCAGACAAACATGAAAAAGGAAAACAGTCTCTTCAATCTAGTTTAGGGATTAAATTAAAAGGATCTACTACTAAATCTGGTTTATTAATATTAAATAGTTTATAATTTCTTGGAACGTTTATAACAAAACAGAGTTCGTTATACAGTCTCCAGAGTCTCTGCTGTTCGAGGAGTACAAATATTACATAGGATATTTGGCAGAACTCTTTCAATTACTAAAGAGCATGAATATGAAGAATAATAATAAATCATAGGAAATGTTTTAAGGGATTTTTAGATCTGAGAAGCCAATCACCTGATGTAAGCTGCGTAGAAGGAGTTGTCCTCCTTGGTGTGTCAGCAGCATGCATCATGTGTCCAGTCGGGCTCTCGGTATACTGATGCATAGATAGCTAGATGGTAGCATTTCATCAAGGGCTACTGTCGCATGACTTGAGGCATAAATGAGAAACTTGTTTAAAGTCTTTAATGAAGTTTAACACGACTGATTGCTTGAGGATACAGAATGTAGAAATTCTGCAAGCTGCAGAATGCACATTACAGTCCGTGAAAACGTGCAGATGAGAATAGGTGGCAATTCACTGAAGTTGAGATAGCTGGAAAACGAAGTCAGTAGGATTCAGACTGCAGATCATTAAAATTGAACCAGTCTGGAACCGAGGTCACAGAACAACTTGAGTTGCAGGACCGCTGTGTACAATACAGACTGGAAGAATGGAAGCTTGAAGCGCAATGGAAAACAATGAATGCAGGTGTGAGTTTGTGTATAGGAAATAACTAGGCCTCCCACCCCTTACCTCTCTCTCTGAAACATATTCATGCACACATCGTATCCATAAGCTAATACATTTTTTTTTGGCCACAACAAATAGGCAGACATATAATCACTAGATCATCCTAAATAAAGAGAAAAAATATACAGTTAGAATCCTTCCCATGGAACTGAAACGAAAATGTCTAAACATGATAAATATACAATTTCATCAAGAGAAGTTATTCCTTCCAAATTTATAGTGTAGGGGATTTCCTGAACTCGAAGATTACAATTATAATACTTAACAAATTTTAATTACAATAAGATCTTTATAGCAACATAGTTAAGAAAAAACTTAATTCTATTATTTTCTAAGTAAGCAAAATATTAACTATTTCAAACATAACCAAAGTGCTGTTTACCAATCCAGACCACAAAATCGGGATGTGTATTTTCAGACAGTGTCTGTTCACAAATTTGGGCTAGTTTATATATATTCGTGCATTTAACTTCTATTGGCTTGACTGGTCGATGTGAGGGCCTTGAGACATGTTTCTATTATTTCAAATTCTTAAGTGGGGAGACATCTGTTCTTTTGAAAGGATAATTCTTTCAGCCCGACAGTCCTAAGAATTCTTGTGAACAATGGCAGCTAGCTCTGGGCCTGTGCTTTCAGTTTCAGTTCCTTGCCAGAATTTATTTCTATTTACAGGGGCTGAGTGACATGGCTCAGAGAGGTGGTTGCAGATGATTAGTGTCTGTTCATGCATGTTCAAGGCCTATAGAATGCACATCTGGTGGCCCTGCTAAGTAATGTAATTATATAATCACATAGATGTCACGTGACTGGACTGTCCAACCTTGGTTAAGAACCTGCTAAGTAATGTAATTATACAATTACATATATGTCACTAGACTGGACTATCCAACCCTTGATTAATACTCTAATGGCTATTTTGTGTCCTTAATTACAAGAAATCTCCACAAACGAGACCAACGGACAGTTTATTAAAGTCAAGAAATTAAATAAATTTAAGAAATACATAATAATTAATTATTACTTATGCCATTTGCATTTCGGGTGTTACAAATTTTGATTATGTTCCAAGAAAATCTAGTAATCCTCAACTAGACACTGTCAAGAGACAGAATTTACAAATGTGAAAATATCCACCTATCACTATGCATCTAATGAAAAAACAGTTCTAGACATGAGCAATTTGAAGATAAATATTGTATGTGGTGGCCAATATTAGGAATTTATGGTACACCTCTCTCTCTCTCTTACTCACTCTCTCTCTAATAATATATTATTGGTGGCCAGTATTAGGAATTTGTAGTACAACTTTATCAAGGACAAATGAAATAACCAATATATGATAAACAGTCAAGCGGTGATATCATTTTATTCTGCGTTCGTCAATGCTCCACTCTTCCCTGTATTCATCTATATTATTTTTCACCAGTGTCATAAAGTATCAATGCTCCACTCTTCCCTGTATTCATCTATATTATCGTTCACCAGTGTCATAGAGTATCAATGCTCCACCCTTCCCTGTATTCATCTATATTATTTTTCACCAGTGTCATAAAGTATCAATGCTCCACTCTTCCCTGTATTCATCTATATTATCGTTCACCAGTGTCATAGAGTATCAATGCTCCACCCTTCCCTGTATTCATCTATATTATTTTTCACCAGTGTCATAGAGTATCAATGCTCCACTCTTCCCTGTATTCATCTATATTATCTTTCACCAGTGTCATAAAGTATCAATGTTCCACTCTTCCCTGTATTCATATATATTTTCTTTCACCAGTGTCATAAGGTATCATTGTATTTCTATCAATCACTTGTTTATAGAGCCAAACCAAATGGAGCCATCTGAAAGACATGAATATTACTACCAACAAAATTATATAAAAACAGAAAATTGTCTTTTTGATGCAAATTCAAGGTTGCAAATGCAGGAACTGACAACAAGCTGATTGTAAACGAAATTGAAGTATCTTCAGTTTCTAAAGCAATGAACGACCGTGGCATCCATTCCCAGGCTAACAAATAAACGAAAACTGTCAATATTGCCAGTTCATCAATTTGCATGTCCACTTGCAGAATGCTTTATATCAGTGCTTCAAAATGTCCACTTGCAGAATGCTTTATATCAGTGCTTCAAAATGTCCACTTGCAGAATGCTTTATATCAGTGCTCCAACATTTCTACTTGCAGCATGCTTTATATCAGTGCTCTAACTTGTATACATGCAGGGCAAGTTATTTAGCACACCAACATTCCATGTCTACATTCAGCATGCATTATTGCAATACACAACATTCATGTTTACGTGTAACGTGCAGTATTTCAGTACACCAAAGTTCGTATCTACTTGTAGAGCTATATATAGTACATCAACATTTCATGTCCAATATCAGGGCGAGTAATTTAGTACACCTTGACATGTGTATTTGCACGGCAAGTTATTTCAGTGCACCAACCTTTTCTCTCATTGTAATGTCACCTGTAATACTCAATTCTTACTGTCCCCATTATGCCACTCAACACCACAGGAGAGAAAACTATTTATTATTCATGTTGTTTTCATCACAACTTGGGTCTTTCATTTCAGGTCTACGAATTTTTTTTTATTTTTTTTTAATGAAAATTACATTTTTTTCTTGCAAAGAAATGTTAGTTTTTCACAATACGTACAGTAAAGGTGTTTATCAGAGCTAGTTTATTTAATGTGTAAAATATTTGTGTACTCCACATATGTCAACTTAAGTTGTCATGAAATGTATTATAAAGCAATCACAAGACATTGTTGAGACGCAAAATTCTGAATCGCGAAATGTGATGCAATTTTATGAATAATTTTGAGTTAGAGAAGCAACAACAATTTTTCGAAATGTGGTAGGTTACGATTTTGTGTCTAGGTTCTGCCTGCCTGAGTAAAGCGCCTTGTGTCTAGGTCATGCCTGCCTGAGTACAGCGCCTTGTGTCTAGGTCATGCCTGCCTGAGTACAGCGCCTTGTGTCTAGGTCATGCCTGCCTGAGTACAGCGCCTTGTGTCTAGGTCATGCCTGCCTGAGTACAGCGCCTTGTGTCTAGGTCATGCCTGCCTGAGTAAAGCGCCTTGTGTCTAGGTCATGCCTGCCTGAGTAAAGCGCCTTGTGTCTAGGTCATGCCTGCCTGAGTAAAGCGCCTTGTGTCTAGGTCATGCCTGCCTGAGTACAGCGCCTTGTGTCTAGGTCATGCCTGCCTGAGTAAAGCGCCTTGTGTCTAGGTCATGCCTGCCTGAGTAAAGCGCCTTGTGTCTAGGTCATGCCTGCCTGAGTACAGCGTCTTGATTTTCACATGTATAGCTGTAGAGGCGAATAGCGTCAACCACGCAATACATACGCATGTCAATTTGCCAGCACCCAATACGTATACACGTCAATTTGCCAGCACCCAATACATATGCATGTCATTTTGCCAGCGCTAAATGTGCAATGCTGTATTAGTGTACATATTTTTTTCTCGTTGTACATTGTATGATGTACATATTAGTTGCAAAACATGGCTATATATTTAAACAGAAAATATTTACACTTTGTAGTTAGGTATTTTTGGTGTGGTAATTTATATTTTCTTTGTGCATTTTCGATTATTTTATATATGTATGAGAACTGTTTTCCTATCGTGCCTATATAGGTTTTACTTTTTTTGTACCTCATCTTTTAAATTATATAGTTATCTGTAAAGAGTAATTAATGTAGTTTTTTTTGTACCTCATCATTTAAATTATATAGTTATCTGTAAAGAGTAATTAATGTAGTTTTCTTTTTGTACCTCATCATTTAAATTATATAGTTATCTGTAAAGAGTAATTAATGTAGTTTTTTAGACAGTAAAGTCGTCACAAAACTCTACGGGATTTAGAAGTAAATTACATAAAAACGAGATTGAGAAAACACAATTCAAGCAATGACCGGTTCTAAAAACTGGTGGCTTTGGAATTCACGGGACGATTTTGGCAAGCCCGCTATCATGGCACATTGGCGTATTACGGATGTGTGTGAGAGGAGAGGTTCAAAAACATATTAATTCTCTCGTGCTTGACTAGCTTGCTTCGCTCGAACGGCGCTGGGTTTTATAATTTCTCGGTCCCAAAATGACTACGGTAACAAAGTACCATATCTATAATTGCTCTAAAGAGGGCTGCACCGCGTGCAATGACAGATAATGCAATACTTGGAGGGACAATTTTCACATTTAATCCGACCCTCAAAACTCTACAGAATAATGGACAACAAACTACAGAGTAAATACCTGAACCGTAAAGTGGCAACGGTGGGGGGCCACAGCAGCAACTTGTAAAATCTTGCAGTATTACATACACATAAAATCTCAAAATAGGCGGACCCCATCCCCAAACGACTAAAGCCACTCAAACCGATCTCACAGAAACTGAAAAAAAAACGATACAAAGACCTTCACACTGTAACAGGGGAGTAGAGCCATACTGAAAAAGAGATGTCAAACTTCACGGACGGTCAGAACGTAACACAAACAAGAGAAACACAGACAACAATTACCACAATTAAAAAGCAAACTTCTGCAAACGCCGACGCCCGCCACAGCAGACCAACACACGGAAACAACCATCCAAATGACAACTACTGACGCACAAATGACGCTACACACAAATGACGCTACACACAGAAGACAAGACACACCAAAGGGACCCAAACACCAGCAGCAGACACCAACAAAAATAAACATCGAAATTCAGGAAAAATAAAGCAACCGCGCAAAAAGACTAAAGGAAGAAAAGAAAAAGACCCCTTCCATGGATCAGAGACCAGCATAAATCAGAGGCTCAAACCTACAGACAAAACTAGCACCACTCCTACGACAAAAACCAACAGGCCCGCTACACAAGACAACTGCCATCCACAGAATGTTCATGGTGGCACGCCGTTATACGCACCCTAATGTATGACACACCATGGCAACAAAGTCCCAGCGAGAACGGATACCGATGGTGACAACACAACGATCCAGAAGCCTTCTCAGAAAACAGAAGTACTAAGTAATAGGTTGGGTTTTGTTTGTTTTCTCTTACCGAGGATGTTTGCAACTCATGCAATAGCACTGTGTGACCCTGAAACTCAGTCGGAAATCTACAATTGTCCGACAAGGCGCTTCGTAATATTTTTTTTTAATCCCCCGCACCCACACCCCGCCCAATCATAACCGGAACAGATCCATGGAATGTGACCGGAATGACTGAAGCGAGTCGGATTCATGTAGTCATACGTCACGAAACACAAGTCACGTAGCATTAGAGAAAAAAACGTTAAAACGCATAGCCGAAAACGTGCACCACAGCACGTAACACCACGCCTCTTCCGCCTGCAACACCCTGCCAGCGACCCCTTCCTCGGAATCAAGTGAGAGATGAAAGGCGCCACAAGAACATATCATAACCAAAAACGGCAAGCGAAATTGAAAGGTCCCTGCAGTTTATGTGACGGAAGAAGTCAACGTGAAAGAAAAAGTGAGGTGAAAGGACGAAAGGGAAAAATGGAGAGAAAGCAGAAGAAAACGAACAAAACAAGAGAGAGACAGACAGACAGAGAAGGAGAGAACCATTGCAAAATAAGAAGAGGGTGAGTTGGCGGGTGCGTCGCCATAAAATAAAAACTTGTCTAAACAGGATATTGAATGTTGTCATCTGCTGCGGTGGCTGTCGTCAATCATCTGTACTATCCATCATAGTCGCCGTCGTTGTGCATCCTGCGGTGACGCATTACACTGCACCCACTGTCTCATCAGAAAAGATTTTGCTTTCATTCATGATGACTGCAAGTGTTTGAAAACTAAATAACACACAAACAGAAATATTTTTTAGTGAAGACTTTTTTTATTTCATGGTGACTACAGGTGTTTTAATAAACTAAATAACATTCAAAAGAAAAAGCTGTAAACCCACTACAAAAATAAGTAAATGCAAGTTTTAGAAATATTTAATTAATAAAAACAAAGTGCGATTTAGGAGGGACAATAGTGTGTATGTGTGCGTCTGTGTGTGTGTGTGTGTGTGTGTGTGTGTGTGTGTGTGTGCATGCGTGTGTACGTAGATTCGTATTAGCATTTCAAATCACAAAAAGTTTAACAGTCGCCAAACCAGTCTTATTTTGCTCCCCACCTCCCTTGACATTTTCATTTATTGAAAGGAAAAGGAATAGGAAAATGAAAAGTAAAGGGAATAGGAAAAGGAAGAACGCACCACTGTTGATGTTTGGATGACGTTTGCACAATAACATAGCAAGATCCGGTTAGAGTTTAGTACTCAAATGGCTCGGGTAAGTAAATCACTTACATGCGACTTCATTTGACTTGCCAAAGGATAGAGAAGAACCCGCTATGGCTAAAACATCCAAGATTTCCAGTTTAATTTCAACTTTGCAGACATTTTCTGTCATCTGTATTTGTACTATAGGTAAAGTAAATTATTTTCTATTCTTAAAACAGTTTCACGTTTATCACATGTGAAAATGCAATGTGTTACTCTGATGATGTTTAATACTTTGAGGAATTTTAATTGACACTGGTAAACTCTAATTAACAAAGAAAAAAGTAAAGAGGCTGGTTTCCTGGATTGTTCTGTAACAGTAGTGAATGTTTCAATATTATCTGATCTGAAGTGCTCCATTGGGACCACACAGCCTCACGTTCCGTCCCGAGGTGGAGGGCGGAAGGGCTGTCGGAAAAGCACACCCTCAACCGTCCTCCGTCGGTGGGTTTTCGCAGTAATAATACTTTTGAAAGACTGTAATTCTCAACTTCCTTTTACACGTATTGTTGAATTAATTTTATCACACACACACAAACACTCTCTCTCTCTCTCTCTCTCTCTCTCTCTCTCTCTCTCTCTCTCTCTCTCTCTCTCTCTCTCTCTCTCTCTCTCTCTCTCTCTCTCACCACAATGTCATGCGAGTTATATCGAACAAAACGAACGCATATACAGATCTGCTATTGTGCATACGCACAGAAGCACTCCCTGCGCCATTCAGAGGGAAATAATGGGGTCAAGTAAACACCGGCGTAATGTTTCCTTGAAATGATTTAGTGTCCCGGATGTATTGCGCACATTTTATTTATTGTTTTTTAATGTTAAAAGAAAGGTAATGTTTTGTTTGGATATGTTTTGCACATTGTGTGGAAAATTCACTGCCGAGCAATCAGATAATAATGTGGATATATTAGTAGATAGGAAGCTAGTAAGTGAGCGATCCAGTCTCAAGCAATCCAGTTTCAAACAATCCAGTTTCAAGCAATCCAGTCTCAAGCAATCCAGACTCAAGCAATCCAGTCTCAAGCAACCAGATCTGATGAGACAGTTGGAGAGGAAGATAATAATTGACAGTCCAATCTCAAGCAATCAGATCTGTGGAGACTCTTGCAGAGAATAAGCGTGTACACGTGAATGACAAGGGTTGTAAATGTTTTCAAAAATGTGCTAACAAACGTTTGGTTGGGTGTATATTTAAATGATTTTTAAAACTTGTCATAGGAGATCTGGAGAGATCAATAACAATGCCAAGTGCACTTTAATACTGCGACTCTCTAGAATAGATATTTCTTAACTCTGTGGCTCTAACAGAATAAGGGAGAGAATCGTGAAAATAAAGACCCGAGACGGACGTGTGTATGGTCAAGCTTGTCAAACTGAGGTAAATGATCCTTACGCATGAACGGTACAATTTGCCGACTTCGATATAGGATTCCAAATACACTGACAAACAAAAAAACCCATGCCAAAATAAAGAAATAAACAATTTGCTGACTTCGATATAGGATTCCAAATACTCTGACAACAACAAAAAAAAAAACACGCCAAAATAAAGAAATAAAGGAAATAATTTCAAAAATAAAAACTGAATGCAAACTTTAAAATTACATGATGACATTATTTTACTCAGTGTTTATTCTTACAGTTATATAATTATGTAAGCAAATCGATTACTTTTTTTTTTACAAAGGATATTGAAATTTTCTTCCTTTGTGTTATCACGCTGAACTGAGGAGAAGTTGGCAAACAAGGTACTTGTTTGCGTATTTTAAGTTGTAACCAATCGAAAGATAATCTAATACACACATTATATACATATATATATATATTACAAAAGCATGCTAAAGACTATTGTAACAAACAGTGCTTAAATCAGATTACATAGAAACTATTCTCACTTATCTCTAATAACTCCATTTATGTTCTCTGATTACAACTATCCTGTGATTTGTATTGAATTGGTGAATTATATTTTTTGGATATAAGATTGTGTAGTACAAAACACATTTGAAAGTGGTTACATGGAAATACACATGTCAAGTAATCGTTATCATTGTATCTTTTATATGTATATTTGATTGTTGATTTAATACATGTATTGTTAAATTTATTGACCCTCTTACACATATTGATAGCCTTATGTTGGAGAAGAAAGTGGGTGGATGAGGGCTCACTAAATATAGATTAAAGTCGGATATGTTTTCTCCTTTACTAAGACGTTTTCCCTCCAACAGAAATATTATGTGATGGTAAATGTTGTCTTTAATGTGGTTAAACACAGCAAACGTTTCAATGCTCGCATATCCGCCAAGTGAGAGAATGACGAGTGGTGTCTGCTGGAGAATTATTAATAAAGTAAATTAAGATTATCATCACTTGCAATTAGCTATGAAAGATTAATTAATTAATAATAATCCTAATCATTAGCTAAGTGCCGTTGGCGTCATATTTATAAAGTGTCAGTAAAAGCTGCCTAGATTGATAACATCAAAATTTATATAGGAGACTGATGAAAAGATTACACCGCTGTTACCAATGCATTCCAAGGCTGACGAATCTAATGATTACATTCTTGTCATTACACAATCCCGAACAAAATGGTCTAATGACTTTACTTTCTCATTACGAGCATAATCCAGAACAGAAAGGTCTAATGACTTTACTTTCTCATTACCAGCATAATCCAGAACAGACAGGTTTAATGACTTTACTTTCACA
This sequence comes from Sinotaia quadrata, assembly GCA_028829895.1. NCBI lineage: Eukaryota > Metazoa > Mollusca > Gastropoda > Architaenioglossa > Viviparidae > Sinotaia > Sinotaia quadrata. The sequence goes on along the minus strand of CM054177.1, from coordinate 10,270,643 downwards.
TTACCAGCATAATCCAGAACAGACAGGTTTAATGACTTTACTTTCTCATTGCCAGCATAATCCAGAACAGACTGCAGGTCTAATGACTTTACTTTCACATTACCAGCATAATCCAGAACAGACAGGTTTAATGACTTTACTTTCTCATTGCCAGCATAATCCAGAACAGACTGCAGGTCTAATGACTTTACTTTCTCATTACGAGCATAATCCAGAACAGACTGTAGGTCTAATGACTTTATTTAATTATTGTCAGATATTCAAAAGTCTGTCTATGATATAATCTAACTTCCAGGTGTCATTTCTGTGGAGGCGTGTAATTTTACGGGTGAACCAATTCAGCTCCTGGCAAGTGATATGGAGCAGTTTATACATTACCCAGGAACTAGGTGAGCCATAGAATATTTTATTAATATATTAACTAAGGTGAGAAAATGATAAGTAATCAAAATGCAAAGTGAAGTTTTTTTTTCTGTACAAATCCTTTCTCGTTATAACTTATGTGTTTGTGTGTGTGTGTGTGTGTGTGTGTGTGTGTGTGTGTGTGTGTGTGTGTGTGTGAGTGTGTGTGTGTGTGTGTGTGTGTGAGTGTGTGTGTGTGTGAGAGAGAGAGAGAGAGAGAGAGAGAGAGAGAGAGAGAAGAGAATTTTCTTCTCTGTACATCAATATAATGTAGGCTAATCCTCTCAGTTCTTGGTATGTAGCTGTTCGCTTTTTGCACACCCACCAGTGACAACAATTAATACAGAAATGTGAAATTCACAATTATAACTTTGCGCAATTTAAACACCTCTTTTGATCATTGGTGACCGATTGCTTGATCTTGCTCTTGCTACGTTGAAAATATACAACGACAATAGAGCAAAAAATAAACATGTCTGCTAATGTTTCAGAAGGTTCTAGAAATTTTGCACCTCGTAATTCTAATTTGCTGATGCACGTGCTTTATCTGCACGCATTTCACTAGCTAAGGCAAAAATCTACTGCGCGTTAGCCAATATTTCCTATTTGGCTCGCCAACAAGGTCATCCTTGCATATACACTTACGAATACTCTGCATTCATCCAATATATATATAATTCCCCTTATAATATATATATATTTATTTATTTATGCATGAAATGATAAATGTATGCTATGTCTACACACGTCTAAGTGAAATTCTGGTGAACAAATTAAAACTACATATGTGTTAGGGCGAGCACAGTTACTCCCCTTATTGCGTTAGTCTTGTGTAGACCGTGAAATAAAAAATTCTAGCTCCAAGCTTTTCCCGTGACATGCCCCCTCCCCCCCTCCCCCCACACTTTACAAATTTTATTTGGAGCTTAATAAAAGTGGGAATCAAATGGAGACAAAATACAACAGTTTTTATTTCACTCACAGGAAATATCTGTACGTCTGTGGGGAAACTATTCTCTCTCGAATTTACTGCATGCCGAGATAACCTGTCGGCGCCCGAATTTCCTAGTGGTATCAACACTACATCACGCTGTGTAAATATCACTGCGTTCGTAAGAATAAAAAAATGCGTGAGCATATCGTTATAATAGACTTGTTTACTTACATATTTATGCTATAGTTGTTCTGCTTTCTCTACAAGATAGCTATCAATCCCGTTCGCTATGATTTCTCATGAAAAATTTCTTTTCATCAACGATCGTACTTTTACTGTTACTGCCGGTTACGCGTGTATCAACACTACACAAAACGCCATTTTATGCGAACCAGTAGTATTCCTCTTACTATCATTTTCTTTACAAGGCGACACCCTCTCACTCCGGAACTTGGTCTCGATACCAAGATCCAGAGACTTCTCGAACGGTACTCCAAAAGCGAGTCACGTGTGCAGTTCTTGGTCGAGCAAATCTTGGACTGTCCGATCCGTTGTGATAGACGCCTGCTCCCCAGACAAAGACACCATGACCTCTGATTATTTTCCCAGGCTCAATAACAGCCGGTAATGCATCATATCTTTAGCAGTCTCGATTACTTATTTTCGTGCAAATTTTAAGACCTGTTTGACTGATATTACAAATTACCTCGTCTGCTCCAAATTTCACTGAAATCTTATATTCGGCGAGAAATATATTTGATGTATCGAAATTCATAATTTCCTCTGCAGACTGAATTTGCCAAACACACAGCACTCTTAGTCAAAATTATATTATAACTTAGATTATATTTGTTGTCTAGCCCAGAACACTGTTTTAATCATATCGTATTCTTTATTATGAATAATTCTTTCTGCGGCCAAGACAGCAGTCTGTATTTGGATGTTCGCAACTTTAAATCCATGGTGGTACTGGATAATGTTCTCGCATGATTTACAACGCTTTTCAAAGCGTGTGACCTTCACTCTTTACTTGTCGCACATGTTGATTTCTAAATCGTGTACTCCACACGCACAAATCACTTTTTTTTTCTGTGTGTACTCACGCCAGCTCAAACACCTCTTTCTTTTCCACCTCCAAATTTTAAAATTAGAGTTTGATTTGTGGGGCATTAGTTGTCCACAAGAAATCTTTCTTTTCATTCTCCAACATTTAAAATTAGAGTTTGATTTGTGGGGCATTAGATGTCCACAAGAAATCTTTCTTTTGTTTCTCCAAATTTTAAAGTTAGAGTTTGATTTATGAGGCATTAGATGTCCACAAGAAATCTTTCTTTTGTTTCTCCAACATTTAGAGTTAATGTTTGATTTATGAGGCATTAGGAATATACAACAGTAGCCACTGTATTTTAGACTGATTGTCAAATGATGTGAAATATTGTTTTAAAGGTTTTGTTTTGAAATAAAGGTTTCTCACTTAAATAGATTTTTTTTTCTACATTATATCGATTAACTGCATGTACAAGTGCTCGTATTTGCTAACTTTCATAGATGAGCTCTCTACACTCTCAGTTAAAATAAAATAATAAATTATGCTCCTTGAAAACTGTCTTATAAAGCATTCTTTTAATATGGAACATATAATATCATATTATTCAAATATTATAATGACCTTTTCGGAGACATTCTTTAGAACGTGCCATTATTTTTTTTTTACGACAGCACGTAAGATTTTCAGGTAATCCATATCTATAATGTGCAGTATGCTTTAAATTTCATTCATCGATTTCTTTTAAAATAGATTAAATGCAAAAGTAGAATTTACACAAACTCGATCGGAAGTTTGAAACAGTACTTTTGTATTTTCTTCATTCATCGTATTCTTTGTAATGATTACATTGCAGCGAGGAAAACTGCAATTGGGCAATATCGACCAGCTATACTGGTTATGTCATCAAGCTGAATTCGGTGTTAGTGAATTTGAACTTCGGCGATTACATTTATGTCAAGGACGCTAACGGTGAGTAACACTCAGTCAGTCAGAGTCACATCGACTGATTATTTCCCTTTATTAGCTTAAGACGTTTTGGTCATGTGTTCAGTCAATCAGAGTTACCTCTACTGATTAAATTGCTTTGTTAGTAGACTTTATGTTGGTGCGTTTAATGACTAAACTCATGTTTATTTGCCCTTTAGTTTTATAACAGTACATCTTCAACCCATCCCCCTGTGGTGTGACAATCCTTTTAACAGGACACGTCACAAATCTAGACAAACAACCTACACTAATTTTCACTTGCGCTTAACGTGCAGTGTAAACATCTGTTTTAAGCATAGCTACATTAGAGTGTTAATAACAAGGGAAAATGTACTACATTTTAGCATATAAATGTTCACACAATATATATATATGTTGTGATGGAATGGATCGAGTGTGGTGTTGTAGTATGTTGTTCGTCATATGGGTCACTCTAGGATGCGAGGAGATGACTGGATGAACGATGACGATGATGATAAGACAGACAAGCAGACAATACCGCTACGGCAGCCACAGCAGGAGAGAGAGGCAGAACACGCAACACGTGTTTTACATTTTCATAGGATCTTTATTTCAGCGACACACCGCCAACGGACGACCAAGGATGACTCAGAGGCAGACACTCAAAATAGTTCCGCTACCAATGCCCAGACTCTAGGTGACTCTAATTGTAGTAGTTCACTCAAACCACACACGCTCATTATATCCTATAGGAGCGGGCCTCCCCGAAGCCCACGGGTTATGAAAATGAAAATCTAGTGTGAAAAGGCTTCTAAAAATAACTTTTGTGTTTCTTTACTTGCTTTCAACTAACAATTATAGCTATATGCCTAACAATTACATAATAATTCAAATATATAGTAAAACTACTTTAATTATACTTTAATATACAGATCTTTTCATATATATAATCTAAAGAATTAAACCTTTAATAAAATAAAATCTGTGTTGGCGGGCTTCAGGAAAAGCATTCACACACACATAAATTGCAAAATACACAAATACAATAACATTATTCATTATACAAAAATACATCAATTAAAAATATAAACTACCTCCTTTCTAAATATATAAATATTAACTTCACTCACTAACTACCTAAAACAATATATAATAATAAAGGCACGCACTCTAACACAGCTAGCGTCAATATAGCGCGCGCTTTAAAACAAAGGGAGTGGTCATAAACAATAAAAGCACGCACTCACCGGTGATTCACACTAGCGGCCGATGACCTACTTTGCTGCACGGCAGAACAAACGCTACACACACATACAAATACCTAAGCTAACACGGGCTACATTATTCCCCCCTACTAAAAATAATCATGGTCCTCCATGATTCAAAGGTCTAGCACACCAAAAAGTCAAACAAATCACTAAACATAATAAAATTGTACTATTTTAACAATCTCAAATGGAAACCTTTAAATACAAGAACTGTTCTATGGTTACTTTTGAATTCTGTCCATCCAATGCTTTATACCACTACCGAGACTTCTGATCACATCTGCTAAACCAGAGTTGCTTTACGCACAATGTAGAACAATGGGGTTGCTTTTAAGCTCCTCCCCTCACTGCTACATAACCTCTAGAAGCAATGTATAATACTCACAAAATCAATACAGCATCACAGCTGTCAACTCACCAAAACTTTCCTGGAGCTTCCTCCTGCTCCTTTAAAACCTATATTGCAAACCTCAAGGGGCTTGACGCCAGTGCAGACAAGCAGGGTGCTTTTAAGCTCCTCCCCTCTTGTGCACCTACCTTGAGAGCAATATTTAAACAAAACTGCAGCATATCAGCTGTCAAAAAAAAAGAACCAAAAAAGTAACCAAAATAAATACCTTCTGAGCACCCTGGCTCCAGTACACGTAGGTTTCCTATAACGCTACTCTAATTCAACAAACAAAGAGACTTAACATCACATGTGCACCCATCTCAGCCCATTCGCTCTTACTTACAAATACACAATATGGATAAACAAATATTTGCTACACATCTAATCAGACGCGACAACACGTAACAAGAGAAACGCTTTCCAGCCAGCGTCCACAGTGACCTGATTAGCACCACTCACTAGGATGCAAACTATCTTTTGCCAAACCTCAGTGATGAACTAGGGCTAGCCAAGGAATTCCAAATTCCTAACCCAGCGAAACTCTAAAACAAAAATACAACTACAAACTATATTACCACACGGGACATAAGTTCTTCTTAACAAAATAGGTATTGCCACAAAACTTACATTCCAATACCTATGCAGTAACATCACATAACAAAATAAATGCACGCCCAAATTTAGCACAATTTTAATAAAACATCTAAATATCTATATATTTTTCTTATTAAAACTTAAACACCATATTCAATAATCCAAATTCGTAATGCTGCACATTTTAGCCTAAAAATTTCCAACTAAAATAATCACATAAACACACAAATTAAAATTAAAATCTACACTAAGTACTAGCACTAAAAAAGTCACTTTGTGTCTTTCAAATAAAGCAAATGTTTGTGACACATTTTTTTGTTGTTCCATTCTTCTTCTTTCTAAAAAAATGTCTAATACCGTCCATACCTTTTTAACAAAGGGCACAGTTTGTGATTTATATGTAGTTGAGTGAAAAATACGTCTTTAGCTTGTCCTGACCGTTTTTTTGCTGCTGTTGGTGATATCTGGCGTCCGTCATGCCACGAAGGATGGTCGTCAGCGCGTTGTTAGCGCCATGCGGTGTGCTGTCACGGCCATATCGGCTGCCTCTGTCGTCCCTCTCTGCCATGAAGTTGGCGTCCGTCGTGCCGCGATGGATGGTCGTCGGCGTGTTGTTAGTGCCATGCGGTGTGCTGTCAGGGCCATGTCGGCTGCCACTGCCGTCCCTCTCTGCTATGATGTTAATGGCTGCCGTCCGTCTGTCCAGCCAGAAAATGTTGTTTGGCCATTCCTCGCACCTTTTGGGCCCATCCTGCTCGCAGCGCCAATTTTGTTGTGGTGTGGAATGGATCGAGTGTGGTTGTTGTAGTTGTTCGTCATATGGGTCACTCTAGGATGCGAGGAGATGACTGGATGAACGATGACGATGATGATAAGACAGACAAGCAGACAATACCGCTACGGCAGCCACAGCAGGAGGACAGAGGCAGAACACGCAACACGTGTTTTACATTTTCATAGGATCTTTATTTCAGCGACACACCGCCAACGGACGACCAAGGATGACTCAGAGGCAGACACTCAAAATAGTTCCGCTACCAATGCCCAGACTCTAGGTGACTCTAATTGTAGTAGTTCACTCAAACCACACACGCTCATTATATCCTATAGGAGCGGGCCTCCCCGAAGCCCACGGGTTATGAAAATGAAAATCTAGTGTGAAAAGGCTTCTAAAAATAACTTTTGTGTTTCTTTACTTGCTTTCAACTAACAATTATAGCTATATGCCTAACAATTACATAATAATTCAAATATATAGTAAAACTACTTTAATTATACTTTAATATACAGATCTTTTCATATATATAATCTAAAGAATTAAACCTTTAATAAAATAAAATCTGTGTTGGCGGGCTTCAGGAAAAGCATTCACACACACATAAATTGCAAAATACACAAATACAATAACATTATTCATTATACAAAAATACATCAATTAAAAATATAAACTACCTCCTTTCTAAATATATAAATATTAACTTCACTCACTAACTACCTAAAACAATATATAATAATAAAGGCACGCACTCTAACACAGCTAGCGTCAATATAGCGCGCGCTTTAAAACAAAGGGAGTGGTCATAAACAATAAAAGCACGCACTCACCGGTGATTCACACTAGCGGCCGATGACCTACTTTGCTGCACGGCAGAACAAACGCTACACACACATACAAATACCTAAGCTAACACGGGCTACATATATAATAAAGTGACAAATAGGGTGGAAAGTGAAAATACTTGTCACACTATTAATAGTATTATTCTTTAGAGAGAATTCTTATTATTTAGGACGACTTTTAAAAGTTGTATCGTGCTGTTTCATGGTGTGCTGCATTCATTTCATATTAAGGTTTATATTGTGTGATTTTTATGTTATTTTCAGTATTTTCTGTTTTATGCTAAGTTGATGTGTTCTCTTATGCAGTGACATGTTTGCTATGTTGATTGAATGCAAGTGCTTTCGATAAACATTGTTTTACATTATACTATTATATTCAGTTAATTATATTTTGTTATATGTTGTGTTGGGGTTTTATATTATGTTTTTATTGCTGTGCTGTTTTTGGTATTATACTTCACGTTAACTGTTGCAATGTTGCATGTAATTTCGATTTTATTTCTGCAATGTTAATAATGGCATGATATTGCATTGCATTCCGTTACAGGTTAAATATCAAGTAGTGATATATAATTAATACATGAACGAGGATAGGAATTTATAGTCAGTCCAAAGTACAATTATAATTACTTAGTAATGGAACATTGTCTTGAAACTCTGGGTCTTATTACAATCCGTTTTTTGTTTTTGCATCCACTGCATCACATAGGTGATTACGTTACAAGGTTCTCCACTGGGCTGAGTGAACCTATATATAGCAGGGGACAGGCTTTACATGTCTTTTACAAGCCTCTTAGTTCAGGAAGTAAGGGGTTCACATTGTCCTACTACGCTGTGCACCAGTATTCTCCTCCAGTGACTACTACTACCACCACCACCACCACCACCACCACCACCACCACCGCCGCCCACTGGGTCAACATGAACATACGTAAGACTATATTTTACACACTTGCATTACACACTGGTAGAACTGGACAACTTAGAGTGATCGTTAGTTGTCGTAATATTTGTAGAACAAGACTGAACTACTGACAATGATCGGTTTAATCGAAAATATGTACAAGACTGGATAATTGAGAGTGATTGGTTTATTATAAAGTATATGCAACAAGACTGGACAACGTACAGTGATCGGTTTAATTGTAATGTATTTACTAGGCTGGACAACTGGAGTTATCGGTGGTATCATAATTTGTGTTCACCCCTGCGATATTTATCAGAGTTTATACTAAAATTAAAATTAATGAATGCACAGAAATTAGTCGTTACAGAGTAGTAATATCTGAACAGGCTATTAGAGAGTTACTGATGCTGAGTTAAAAAAGGGAAGTTACTGGTATTCAGTTAGGAACAGGAAGTTACTGGTACTGATATAAGAAAGGGGAGTGTGACAGAGTAAATTTGCCTCATCCATATCATCATTCACATCAACATACACATCATCATCCACATCATCATTCTCATCGCCATCCACATCTTCATTCACATCATGATAACAATTACCATCCACATAACCGTCTAAGTCACATCAACATCACAATCCACATCACCGTCCACATTGCCATCCATATCACCATTCACGTTGTCATCCACATCACCATTCACATCTCGATACAAATTACCATCCAAATCACAATCCACATTACAATTCACATCACAATTCATTACCATCCACATCACCATTCACATCACCATCCACATCGCCAACCACATAACGAAAATGTAGTTTAATATTTTTGTAAAGAAAATATATATTTATCATTATAATACCCACACTCGAATGCACACAAGCACTCATACACAGGCAGAAATATACACTTACACAATTCTTATGAATCTGATAACAAATCACTGCTGCTAATATGACGAACACAGATTATTCCGCCCACAAATGTACGATTTTGAAAACTAACATATTGTGGTTAATTTCTTTGTGCTTAATTGTAATTTCCTTGTTCTAATATTTGTTTGAAGGGACGACAACAGCTCCTGAAACTAAGAGCAAGATTTTGTGGATTGTGGGCACCGTGGCACCGATAGTCGGTATCATAGTGGCAGCGGTCTCCGTCGCTCTCATTCAGCATTATAGAGAGCAACATAAACATCAGGCAGTACCGTTTACGACATTTCGAAACGAACTTTAAAGACGTTCTTTGATGAGTGAAGTTCAACCCTGACCCCAAAACACTTATTACGTCACCATACACGGTTTCTCGATGCGTCTGTGGTAGCAAACACTTTTCGCCTTTCATTAGACTTCAGTCCTTGGTGCCCAAAACAAGAGAGTGTAGACATCTTATTTTCATTCAGTGACAATATATTAGCAAGGTAAAGTTCAAACACATGACTGCACGGCGTCCTTAGTATACTCTGTATGTAACTGATCTCTATGTTGTGATGGACGCATCTGGAATTAATATACAAAATATACAAATTCTTACGGAATGCGAGAAGTGAAAGCATATCATACGTGCTCACAAACAGTTTATATTAGGATTTCCCCGAAGACTTTGTAGTATTAGAAAACGTGTTTGATAATTATTTCTTCATGTTGCTTGGTTACTTAATATTTCTACACTTGAATTTACATTTTAAATGATACATTAATGTATTGATTCTTGTTTCATTAAATTATGTGGTGGTGTAAATTTGCATAAACTTATTTGTTACATAAATTGTTAAATAATCGAAGTCACCCGGCCTTGGGCACTCCTTAATTTGGTATTTTTTGTAAGTGTCAGAGTTTGAGTAAGCACCCGAGTTGATATATCACAAACCACTTCCAATTGGATGAGTAGATTATTATACAATGGACAAGATTTATGAGAACGAGACCAGCCACACATTTAGAGTAGTTTATCCAGGTAAAACACCATTGGGTTCTGTCGCTATAGTCACAAATTTAGTTTAGGTTATCCAGTTAAATCACCATAGGACACCTGTCGCTATAGACACACATTTAGAGTAGTTTATCCAGGTAAAACACCATTGGGTTCTGTCACTATAGTCACAAATTTAGTTTAGTTTATCCACAGGACACCTGTCGCTTTAGTCACAAACTTAGTGTAGTTTATCCAGGTAAATACATAAGTAAGGACGGCTGTGTATTTTGTTGTAGATCATTTCTTGTGTCGATCGGTACGTCAATTCTTACATTAACACTGACGTCATGGCAGATTGTTCATGTGTTGAACACAAGCACGAGCCCCGCTGTGTTGGTGTTTATAATGATGGACAACTGACTGGGACCAGGAAACCAAACATTGTGACTGAGTAGAACCACAGTCACGTCCGTTCTTCAATGTCACGAGTCGTTGCTATGGGCAGGAACAGGGACGTCACTCTTACATGAAAACATGTATATCAACAGATAAGAGTAGCCTGTATGTTCTAACTGTTATTTGATACCCTGACTCTATTCCTATCGTGATTTTATTCTGTAAGGGATCGATATCGCGAGAGTCAAATCTTCTGTTTCTAAATATTTCTTTATCGCAATATTTGTTTGTATCTAGTACACTTTCATTGTAATTTTACTTTGTTTTTCATTAACTTTCAAAATGTATTATTGAAATAAACATTGATTACTTTCTGTAGACATTATATAACGTATACCGTACATTAACGTTATTTGTAAGATTGTAATTTCTAAAGTGTTGTCTCGAGTAAAGAAGCATAACTCCTATATTTGATTAAACAATGAGAAAATGAAAGGGAAGTAACGTCTAATTTAAGGACACTGGTAAATAGTAATTTCTTCTTAGGAACCAGCTTATCAGCGCAGCGGTATACTATTTCAGAATGGTCACATCACACTGCCGTCATGTTACCCATAATCCAGTGCGCGAATGACGTAGAGCTTTCTATTAGATGCATATCTGGATGAAGAATTTTAGAGACTGATCGATCATGCTGTAACAGATAACTCTCCAAGTACCAGTTAGTTTTACGTCTGCACTACACTAGCATGGAAAACCCCTCAATTCAAAATGGCGGCTACAGAACACTGAACAGCGCATGCTAAATTACGTAGGCATTACTGGTGAGTCGACTCCTGCCATGGTAACACTATCTCGCGCTTTGAGGGAACTTTTTTTTTTTTGGACAACTACGACGACAGTATTTTCACGAAATAATTTCTTCAATGGCGGTACAGGCCTAGACCCTTCGATCTGCGTCTCATGTATAATAATAGTGAAGAGAAGTCCAGCAATCTGCGTCTCATATATAATAATAGTGAAGTCCAGCAGTCATCGTAGGCGTGATCACCTGCACACGAAGAAACGTTTTTGCACGTTTATCAACAATAAGCTAGCTTGCAAAATGATCACACTTCGAGCCGCATACCCTCACAAAAAATATCACATTCCCACCAGACCTTGCAAAACGAACACATTGTGTGCCAAATGCCCTCACAAAAATATCACATTCCCACCAGACCTTGCAAAACATACACATTGTGTGCCAAATGACCTCACAAAAAATATCACATTCCCACCAGACCTTGCAAAACGAACACATTGTGTGCCAAATGCCCTCACAAAAATATCACATTCCCACCAGACCTTGCAAAACATACACATTGTGTGCCAAATGACCTCACAAAAAATATCACATTCCCACCAGACCTTGCAAAACGAACACATTGTGTGCCAAATGACCTCACAAAAATATCACATTCCCACCAGACCTTGCAAAAAGAACACATTGTGTGCCAAATGCCCTCACAAAAATATTACATTCCCACAGACCTTGCAAAACGAACACATTTTGTGCCAAATTCCTTCACAAATCGTTACGATCTTATCAAGCCTTGGTGTCAAAATGTGTAACGACAGTGATGAACAGGTTCTATTTGTTTTTAACATTTAGCTTTTCTATTCGGAGTTAACGTTATGTTAGTGAGCTATTCTTGTAAGTCCCTTTAAGGACTTTTGCAGAAAGTATCTTTATTGTCGGAGAGCATATAATAAACCATGCTGAAAATTTTGGACATATTTCTGTCAACGTACTTCATTCGTTCAAAGAGACTGCGGATGGCGATGCAACACATAATACAGTGACTACCCTAAAACTCTCTAAAGATTATATGATAAAGCTGATAAACTTTCTACTGGAAAACAGTGACCAAATTAATGATTTTCTTTCTCCCAATCAATATGACAGTAGTAAAGTGTTCGACAAGGCGATTGCTGTAATTCGTTGACTGAAGCCACCAAGCTATTAAGTACATCATTAGTAAACTTGCACCAAATATGCATGCATTGGTTCCCTACAGGTATTAAATACTTGCTTAAAAGCCAAGCATGCTTATGAAAGTTGCTAGGCAATTTCAATTTTTTTTTTTTTTAAGTGTGTGATACTTAGTGAAGTCGTGAGTAGATCCTGGTTACGAATGAAACTGTGTCACAGAAGGTTTTAGTACATAAATAAATCTTATTGTACTAAGATAAATTGTGGATATTAAGTGGTGTATTTTTTACCAAAAAAATATTAATAATAAGGCTTGATAATTTCTGATAATTAAGGGAAATCGTATTGAAATATAAATAGTCTGATTAGAGTTTGCTTTGTTTTAACCCTGAAAGAGCAAGGTGAAGGACAACACTGATAGGAAGCATGTACATGTCCTATGCCATGAGTGATTTTTATTTCATGAGTGTGTGTAAACAAAAAACAAATTTCATAACTAGTATGGCACAGAGGTGATCACCACCCCCACCCCCACAACATGCTAGTTCCTACACGAACTTAACAGTAAGAGAGTTAACCACCGTCACTCCCATTTCTCTTACTTAATATCTAGACACTACTGATGAAAGGCTAAGTGGGGAAAAAAACTTACTGCGCGGAGAAAGTCACACCTTTTAACGGGCTGAAAAGGAGCTTGCAAAAAAGCAAGCATTAGTATTCGTATTATGTTTCAATATTCCAACTAAATATGAGGCGTAATGGGTAAAATTGTCGAAAGCATATTCTGTTTATTTGTGAGGGGGAACACAATTCTGATGCACCGTAACAAGTCGATGCTTCATAAATCACACACACACACACACACACACACACACACACACACACACACACACACACACACCGCAGATAGAGAGGGCGGTTTGTTTGGCTTTATAGTTAATTGCAGATGACTGCACAACTTCAGATCTTGAAATACTGTATTCTCTTGATTCCCTAGATATTTATAAGGGTACATCGAATTGCGGGTGTCATCTTAGAAAGCACTAGTGCGCTGCAAATAATTGAAATAAAGGGGTAGTGCTTAGACCACCCGGAGATAATGCCCTGTCATTTTGAAAATGGACACAACCATACTTGTCATAGTCTGTATTACGGTGTTCACCTGAACTGTTGTTGTTTATGGGTATCATGTTGTGAGGCTTTCAGTTATGTGTATGACCGATATACCTATTCTTAATTCTACTAAATCTGAATATTTTATGCAACATATTAATTGAACAATTAGATACTTTAATATAGGACACCGTACTTTACTACATACCGTACGAGGCCTGATCGAGGATGTTTTAAAAAAATGTGTATAAAACAACATAACTCGAAGCCAGTGAGAGAGAGAGAGAGAGAGAGAGAGAGAGAGAGAGAGAGAGAGAGAGAGAGAGGAGAGAGAGATGCCATTTAATAAGCAATGATTTTTTTAAAAAAATATTTCTAAAATGATCCGCATAATTGCTATGCTGTTAAACGTCCAGCAGAAAATTTGGGAATTCATAGAAGTAATATTTATCGCTTCTCTTTAATCTCGTAAATAAATACAAGGGTTAATTCAGTCTTCACAAACATTTTAAAAAATCTTTATTATTTATTCTTAATTGGAAACATATCTAAATTAATCAATGAAATTGAATATAAAAACTTATAGAGTAGTCAATAGTAATATTTTGAACAATCCCTGACGTTCTTACAACCGTCAGATCACACGTTTCCTTAACGGCTCAGTGTCACTCTAGTCTCACTTGAAGTACTTGTATTTACGTAAACAATTTAAATCAATATTTAACGCTAAGTGTATTATTTACGTAAATAATTTAAATCAATATCTAACGCTAAGTGTATTACTTAAGTTAACAATTTAATTCAATATATAACGCTAAGTGTATTACTTAAGTTAACAATTTAAATCAATATATAATGTTAAGTGTATTATTTAAGTTAACAATTTAATTCAATATATAACGCTAAGTGTATTATTTACGTAAACAATGTAAATCAATACCTAATGCTAAGTGTATTATTTACGTAAACAATGTAAATCAATATCTAATGCTAAGTGTATTATTTACGTAAACAATGTAAATCAATATCTAATGCTAAGAGTATTATTTACGTAAACAATGTAAATCAATATCTAATGCTAAGTGTATTATTTACGTAAACAATGTAAATCAGTATCTAATGCTAAGTGTATTATTTACGTAAACAATGTAAATCAATATCTAATGCTAAGTGTATTATTTACGTAAACAATTTAAATCAATATCTAATGCTAAGTGTATTAATTATTTACGTAAACAATTTAAATCTATATCAAACGCTAGAGTATATTATTTGAGTTAAAAGTTATGTTGCATGGTTGATTTTTCAATTAAGAATTCCTTCTTATCGGAATACATTTGGAAGATAAAATTCTGAAATATCTCCGTATCGATAGTAGAATTCTCTCCAGCCCCTCAAAAAAAAGGTAAGCAATCACTTTTTCGTATCTTTTCTCTGTATTATTGTTTACAATGCAAGCGAACATATCGATTCTTTGGCCGACCCCTAGATGTGGACGGACTTGTTTTGTAAATTCGTCATATCTCTGTTATGTATCTAATCAGTGCGAGATTATTGATAGCATATCACTTGTTTCCACTTCCTGCTTACGTCTTTCTTTAAAAAAAAGTGTTCTTGGCTTCACACTGAAATTTGATTACAAGTTTTCCGAACTTATTTTAAAATGGCTGAGAGGAAAATGATTTCAAGAAAAATTTTCATATTTTTGTGCGTTCTGGGCGGTAAGTAAACAATGTGTTTTAATTGTAAAGTACAATTATAACATACACTTATATAACTTCTATCCGCACACACGGGGCATTGTAGCACTGGCTCAGTATTGTAAGCAGCCATTTATCAGATTGTTGGCATAAAGGAAAATTATACAACTGCACAGACATTAAAATGCAGTAGAATAAGTACATTTAAAGAGACATGTACATTACTTTGACGAAATGATATTTAACAATCCTTGGAAACCTAAGTGAAACTTCTTTCTCTCTACTTAGCTGTACATTCTTTGTAAAGACAGTGACACTCGCACGCGGAATTAAAATTAAAGAGACCATGAGTATCAGCTATTGTTTGAGTGGTTGTTTTACCGGTGGTGTATGAATGGTCAAATATTGGGTCAGTGTTGAAACCCGTGTAAGATTAAGATGCAAGCCTCAAATACAACGCTACCGATCATTTAGTTAAGTCACGTGATAATTGCCATTGACAGTTTACTGTCTTGGATTCTAAGTACTTACGTCATGGGGTTGTGACGTCTTAATTATACTCAGTATTAGTAACATATAATTCATCATCTCGGCAAGGTTTGCAAACATACAGTTCATCATCTCGGCAAGGTTTGCAAACAGTCAGTTCATCATCTCGGCAAGGTTTGCAAACATACAATTCATCATCTCGGCAAGGTTTGCAAACATACAATTCATCATCTCGGCAAGGTTTGCAAACATACATACAGTTCATCATCTCGGCAAGGTTTGCAAACATACAATTCATCATCTCGGCAAGGTTTGCAAACATACAATTCATCATCTCGGCAAGGTTTGCAAACATGCAATTCATCATCTCGGCAAGGTTTTTTTTAACAGCTCAACAGATCTAATGTATGTCTTGCAGAAAACCGCCCAGTGATAGTACCTGACAAAGGTTCTATTCAGTTAGCTGCGATTTGTTCTGATTAGGTTTGAGTGAGCAAAACTTCTCTTTTAAAGGAATATTCACTTGACATAAATCCATTCTGAATGAATACCCAGCTATATGACTCTCATGTCACTCTGCATGCATCAACGTGTGAGAGCTCCGGTTTTCTGGTTTAAATCTGTAAACTGTTTACACATTCGATTGATATTATAGTGTAAATGCTTTACTGCTCGCTAGAAAAATATATTTCCTTAATGGCAATAAGAAATAAGAATATAAATGGAATGAAACAAAACGTGACAGATATGTAGGAAATTTTCAGTGACGTCATATTACTTTCATTTCCCAATATTGTGAAATGTCAATGCCGATGACGAGTTTGGACCTTTGACCTTTTATTGGAGATAATTGCATGCTGCAGACGACTGGATTAGTGTTTCTCAAGGTATCCCGAATAGTTTTGATTCCTATCAGACTTTTCCAAAAGTCGGATGCGCGCTACAGGAAGTGATTTAATCGATGTCATTCTACCAGGTGGGTAACTGTGAATCTTGGGATCACGGTGAATCAAGTAGAGGCCAGAGCCAGTGTGAAATCTTAAATAGGATAATTAAAACGCTAAGTGTTTCCTTATGATTTTCTGAAAATTAGAAACTTATTTTGAAATCAAAACAGCACACATACTGCAAAATTATTATTCAACTGGCATCGTGCCAATGAGTTCGATGAAGCACGAATATTGCACGTTGTTATTTTAATTATTTTCATTATACTTGCTTTTTAGATGTTCTTTATATGAACTTTGACCCGTAAGAATATGTAGAGTAAGGGAAAAGCAGCCAGCCAGGATGACAATGAGAAAAGGTACTAACTTAAATATTTTACTGTATTAAGGTGTTCATACTTATCAAACCTAGATGGCTACTTTGTGGTAGTCGATGTAACAATGGTAGGCCGTTCGTTATATACCATAGACAAATAGTTGAGTGGAAGAAGTGTTTATGTGTCGTAAGGTATGATTACAATATATCTGGATCATAGGCTAAACTGTGTCGTTTTAGTTTGTACAGTAATGATTAATCCACGTTTAAAGGTGTTGGAGGATGTACTTATCTAAATCTGCAATCTGTTTTTCTTTTCAAAGAAAACGTCCCTCAGTGTTATGATGCAAGAGTTTCAGTTCTGGATGACTGATCCTCTGATCTTTCCTTGCTGGATTTGAATTTTCCACAATTTTCATCTGAATGTCCTCACTACAAAATATCATCATCGTTGTCACCATCATTATCATCAATCATCATCACCACCATTATTACTATTATGATGATGATGATGATATGATGATGATGATGATGATGATTTAGCAGAAATAGTATTAGGAATAATAGAATAACAGGTTGAAAAAATAGCTGATATCGTTGTAGTTGTAGAAGTAGGATAAGTAGTTAAAGTAATGTTGTAGGAGGAGTGAGGGTAGTAGTAATAGTTGTAGCAGCAGCAGCAGCAGCAGTAGTAGTAATAGTAGTAGTAGTAGTAGTAGTAATAGTAATCTAATACTTTAAGTCTATATTTTAAAAGTCAAATCGTCTATTGTTTCAGAAAACATTTTAGTTAGCTGTAGATCCAGAGATAAGGCTGTCACTGGTAAGAAGAGGATATCTAACGATTCTGACCAGCAAATGACCAGTAACTCTATGCAGACCATGTTGTTTACTAGCACTCTGCGAACAATCACAGTTATTACTGATATCATCTTGAGGGTTTGGCGTGCTGAAATAAACTTACTTAAGTTTTGTATTTCATTCGTGTTTATTTTTAATTTCCGTATTTCCCTCAGTTTTCTCTCTGGAACTTTGTAAATATTTCTGTATTCAATTTAGAAACATCTTATGAGAGATATATTATTATTCCCACATCTTGCGAAAAATCTTTATTTATCACTATCATCATACTACTAATACTATCATTACTATAACTACTGCTGCTGCTAGTACTATTACTACTGCAACCCTACTATTCCTTTGGCGCCTACTGCTACTACTACTATTACTACTGCAACTCTACTATTCCTTTGGCGCCTACTGCTGCTACTACTATTACTACTGCAACCCTACTATTCCTTTGGCACCTACTGCTGCTACTAGTACTACTATTACTACTGCAACCCTACTATTCCTTTGGCGCCTACTGCTGCTACTAGTACTACTGTCACAAACTGGGAGGCTCGTTACAAGCCGACCCCGAGCTGAAGTTAGAGATGCAAGGGGTGAAGTCTATTTTTGGCCTGCTCCGGTGCACCTCCAAGAAAAGCCCGTGTGACGTATGCCAGTACTACGTCGCGTCAAGTTGTTACATAGACACACATGACATACACCATTGATGTTTGGGTGGGGCCCAGTTTATTAATGTCATGCCAAGGAACGTTTTATTGGCGGTGTGTGTTGTGAGTGTGTATCATAAATGTGAATAAATGGACGAACAGATGAACGGTGCAAAACAATAGTACAAATTCTTTCGTCCCTCTCAAAAACTATGAATAACAAGAGAGTTGAAAGATGGTTAAATCAGGATATTTATTTCCCGATTTAAAAGGGGCACTACTCTTTCGCACAGTGATTAATCATTCATTCAACTTTCCAATGTCATACACTCTGTGGGAAATAAGGGGAGATGAAAATGATGAAATTCAAAATATAAAATAAACATTAATTACACAATTCCTATGCGGCAAATGGGACCGCTTTAACAATAGTTCACATATAGAATAAGCATTAATTTTATCATTACAGTTCGTATTTCACAACGATATAATAGTGTTCATTTTCTTAGAGTCCTAGAGTTAAGTATGTGCGCGTTAGCCGTGCTAATTATTACTCACTATTAATGTCAGAGTTCCAAGGAGATGACGTAATCTCACACGTCACTTATAAGAGGCACTTCAAAGTGAAGACCACGACGCAATTGAGGCGTCGCATTACAGGTGAAGATTCTGCAGAATCTAGGCACCACTTTCAGATTATCACTGGGGAGAAATCTGAAATTTAGCTGTTGTCAGCCTCGATAACTGTCGTTGTTTCTTGGTTGTCGTGGAAACGGACACCTCAACGACGTTTAGCATTATCGGATGGAGTCGTCCAGTGGGATGTGTCGTCGCATTACATTGAGTGTAGAAATCCGGATATCTGTAAGATTATCTCGGTGCTAGCCTTCTCAATTTGCGGGATAGACTGCCAAACGAACTCAGACAGGGGGGAAGAACAAATTGGTCCCTCGTGTCGTTAACTGCATACAACCAGCGTCGCATACATCGGGTTTTTCTTGACAGCGAACTTTCCACTTTGCCTAAAATTATACTGAGTAATTTTGCCTCGTTACTCAATATATGGCATCAGACGGATGGAAAACGGATGGAAAGAGATTTTTGCAGCTTTCCTTTATGAAATCTCTGTACATGAGATAATTCATACGTGAAGTTAGACTGGCTTCAGACGAATCGACGTTTTCAACATTGAGAGTAAAGTCTTCCTTTTGCCTCTTATATAGCTTCACTGAAAGTTTCCAGAAATTTCCAGGAGCTATGCCGTGTGACTCAATTTTCCCTTGGATATTTAGTGATGAGCGTGTTGCACGCTTTTCTGTGGTCAATTCTAATGCGCACTGGCCTTTGGTCTCGTAAACAACATGTGACTAGTAGTGCGCAATTGTCCCATTTTTTTAATATACATATCCTTCATAAACTAATATATATATTCAATATGATATAATAACACACACTGCGTCACGAACGTCTGTCTACTAAAGAGATCTTAGGTGACCGTTACTGGAAGTTACATGCTACATATGAAAAATAACAAAACTCGGGTTACTTCAACTAGTTTTGTTAGCGGTTTATTAAAATGAAATAAAATATAATTTCTGTCCCTCATTTCCTGTGACAACTACTATTACTACTGCAACCCTACTATTCCTTTGGCGCCTACTGCTGCTACTAGTACTACTATTACTACTGCAACCCTACTATTCCTTTGGCGCCTACTGCTGCTACTAGTACTACTATTACTACTGCAACCCTACTATTACTTTTGCGCCTACTGCTGCTACTACTATTATTATTATTTCCTCTACTGGATATTTTTGTGCACCAATTCTCCAATGTGCTCTGAGCGTTTACAAAATAGCAGCGGAACACAACATTAATCAACTAGAAATTAAAAATATCGATTGAGAATGGCAGTGATCAGGGCTGGTAACTAAAGTCTGTTTGCATGTGAGGTTAGCGCATTGCCCGCACAGCACAGAGATCCTTTATAACTCGTTTGCTCAACACCCACGTCTCTCGGTGTTAAAAACTAGGAGTGCTCTCGTCGATTATATATGAACACTGTCATATACTAAGAACACTCTCGTCAATTATTATGAATACTGTCATGTACTATGAACACTGTCATGTATTATGCACTGTCGTGTATTATGAACACTCTCGTCGATTATGAGCACTGTCATGTACTATAAACTCTGTCATGTATTATGAACACTCTCGTCGATTATGAACACTCTCATGTATTATGAACACTCTCTTGTATTATGAACACTCTCGACGATTATGAACACCGTCATGTATTATGAACACTGTCATGTACTATGAACACTCTCGTCAATTATGAACACTGTCATGTATTATGAACACTTTCACCCATTAAAAACACTCATCTGTTTTGAACAATTTTCTATCTACCATACTACAATACACACATAGTCTTAATTTCAAAATAATCAAAGCTATAACTCATAAAATGCCCTACAAGAGAATAATAACAATCAAATGAAAACCCGACAAATAACTGATTTCAACTACCGAATACTACTCAACATCACCAACAGTTAATAATGAAAATATTAGTGGAGATGGAAGAAATAGTATGAATTAATAATGATGGAAGAAATAGTATGAATTAATAATGATGGAAGAAATAGTATGAATTAATAATGATGGAAGAAATAGTATGAATTAATTATGACGGAAGAAATAGTATGAATTAATTATGAAGGAAGAAATAGTATGAATTAATTATGAAGGAAGAAATAGTATGAATTAATTATGAAGGAAGAAATAGTATGAATTAATTATGAAGGAAGAAATAGTATGAATTAATAATGATGGAAGAAGTAGTATATATTGTTGCAGTAGCAGGAGTAGTAGGAGGATGAGCATTGAAAGTAGTCTAGTAATAAGGCGAAAGATTGACAGCAGTAGTAGCAGTCGTCTTAGTAATAGTAGTAGTAGTTCTAGTAGTAGTAGTAGCAATCGTAGTAGTACTAGTAGAGAGTTCTAGTAGTTGTAGTAGCAACATCAGTAGTAGTGGTAGTAGCTGTCGTCCTAGTACAATTAGTAGTAGTTCTATTTGTAGTAGTAGTAGTAGTAGTAGTAGCATCAGTAATAGTAGTACTAGTCATAGTAGTAGTAGTAGTAGCAACATCAGTAGTAGTAGTAGTAGCAGTAGTAGTAGCAGCAGTAATAGTAGTACTAATCATAGTAGTAGTAGTAGTAGCAACATCAGTAGTAGTAGTAGTAGCAGTAGTAGTAGTAGTAGTAGCAGTACTTGTAGTCCTAGTATAGTAGTCCAATACTATATAGTCTATTTTCCTTAAAGTCATATTGTTTGTTGCATCAGAAAACCTTTTAGTAAACTGTGGATCCAAAGTTGTCACTGCTGAGGAAATGACATCTCAAGATGATGGCCAGCTACTGAATTACACCAGTACTTCTATGCAGACCCTATCATTTACCAGCACTCTGCGAACTACCACAGGTATTACTGACATCTTCTTGAGGGTTTGGTGAACTTTGTTTTAGTTAAGTTGATATTTTTGATTGTATGTTCGTTCATTTTTTAGAATTACATGTTGTCATTCTTACTGCTTATGACAACTTATGTTGCTCATGCTTACTGACAATAAAAGTTATAGAGATTTTCAAGAAGATATGGGAATACATATAGTCATATCCGTAGATAGTTTTCTTAAATAAAATTCTTCATATCTCAAAATTCAATAATCATCATAATTATCCCATTTTTACTAACGATGCGGCTGCCGCGACTGCTTCTACTACCTTCTATTGCTGTTGCTGCTACTACTTCTATACCACTAAAGGTCTTCTATTGCTGTTGCTGCTACTACTTCTATACCACTAAAGGTCTTCTATTGCTGTTGCTGCTACTACTTCTATACCACTAAAGGTCTTCTATTGCTGTTGCTGCTACTACTTCTATACCACTAAAGGTCTTCTATTGCTGTTGCTGCTACTACTTCTATACCACTAAAGGTCTTCTATTGCTGTTGCTGCTACTACTTCTATACCACTAAAGGTCTTCTATTGCTGTTGCTGCTACTACTTCTATACCACTAAAGGTCTTCTATTGCTGTTGCTGCTATTATACCACTAAACATTTTCTATTGCTTTTGCTGCTACTATTATATCATTAATAGTCTTCTATTGCTGTTGCTGCTGCTACTATTATAGCACTAAACGTCTTCTATTGCTGTTGCTTCTAGTACTATACCGTTAAATGTCTTCTATTGATGTTGCTACTACTATACCACATAACGTCTTATATTGCTGCTTCTGTTACTAATATTCTAATTTTCAACTGAACTCTTGGCATTAACTAACATGGCAGTTGAACTGAACATTCACGAGACAGAGAAAGTCCCCATTATAAATGTCACGTTGAGTTTTTTTAACGATCCTGTCGCGGTATTACACTCAAAATCATTGAATATCAAAGGTATTACACCAACTGTAACACTAACGGCAGCTGGGCAGCCTAATCTGCCTTTCAATCCTCACCAGACCGTTCGGGACTATCGTTCGCCTAACATAGCAACAGACAAATTAGCTGAAGTGCCTTGGGTTGGAAAACGTATTCTTTCTCCTCTGATTAATTACGATGTATGTTATCTATAGTCTCTAGCTCGTGCTCCCATTCAAACCTTCATAACGATCTCCTCTTTCAACACACACACACACACACACACACACACACACACACACACGCACGCACACACACACACACACGCACACACACGCACACACACACACACACACGCACACACACACATACACACACACACACACACATACACAGACACACACACACACACACACCAATCGTGCCCGTTATAGTTTGGGAGTGAGGCCCTCGACGTATGCTCCTAACAGCAGAAGGGACAATCTATATGAAAAGTCCACTAAAAATTGTTTTGGTGTTTCCTTACTTACTTTCAAATATCAGTTGCAGCTAAATGCCTAAGAGCATTGTAACAAATCAAGTATAGTAACGAAACTCTCATGATGATCTATAAAATACAATTATCTACTAATATATAATTTAAAGTATTAGACCTAAAATAAAATAGGTGTTTGCAGCTTATAGAATCTATATGAAAAGTCCAATTGTTTTGGTGTTTCCTTACTTACTTTCAAATATCAGTTGCAGCTAAATGCCTAAGAGCATTGTAACAAATCAAGTATAGTAACGAAACTCTCATGATGATCTATAAAATACAATTATCTACTAATATATAATTTAAAGTATTAGACCTAAAATAAAATAGGTGTTTGCAGCTTATAGAAAAAAGCATACTCACACACACACACACAAATCACAAAATACAGACATGTAAATACAATAGCACCAGTCATCATATAAAATACATCAATTAAAAATGTAAACTCCTTCCTTCCTAAATATTTAAACTTATAATGTAACTAACAAGAAAATAAAATGGCATATAAGGATAAAAGTGCGTTCTAGACCACGCACAGTGCTCTAGCCAATCATTGCATGTGTTATTATTAGAAGCAAAAGCAAGGAGAGTGACCCAGATCTGTCAATGCTTCATTAGATACTGTCTCTCGCCCAACATTACGCAAACAACACAAACGCATAGATACCTGCACATAGGCAAATGCCGGCACAAGCAAACAACATTAAACTCACAGCAAGAGGGGCTTACATGAAAATTGTCATGTGTTATGAACATTGTCATCTATTGTGAATACTTTGTCTACCTACCACAAAACATGCATGCTATTGTTCACTATTACCATTCAAATTTTACTCTGTAACTACATCGTTTGAAAACAACACTGATCTCTCTGAAGTATAAATTACGTGATACGTATTTCGAAAATCTGGAAGGCGTAAATTGTATACTGAATTACATTCCATTTACACTCCTTATCTTTTGCAATGCATTAAAATAACACACTCTTATAGCCACATGATTCACTTCAGGCCAATTGACGCCAATAATTAAAATAGCACAATCTTATAGCCACATGATTCACTTCAGGCCAATTGACGCCAATAATTAAAATAGCACAATCTTATAGACAAACTATTCACTTCAGGCCAATTGACGCCAATAATTAAAATAGCACAATCTTATAGACAAACTATTCACTTCAGGCCAATTGACGCCAATAATTAAAATAGCACAATCTTATAGCCACATGATTCACTTCAGGCCAATTGACGCAAATAATTAAAATAGCACAATCTTATAGACAAACTATTCACTTCAGGCCAATTGACGCCAATAATTAAAATAGCACAATCTTATAGACAAACTATTAACTTCAGGCCAATTGACGTCAATAATTATAATTATAATTATCTGTCACATGAGCTATAAGCAAGCTGATGTAAACAAGATTGGCCTTACCATTTGGTCAACGACTTATTTATTGTACCAACTTGTCTTCCATTATTTAGAGTTACCATTACTTATTGATTCAGTTTCCTTGTTAAAAGTAGTCAATGGTTTCTACTTAGTACTAGCACTGATCACTAGCTTCGATACAATGCCATTACTCTTCACCAACATAGATTCAGGCTAACACTAATCGCTAGTAAGTTTAACACACATGCATCCTACATTGTGTGTGAACACAAAACATATATATATGATGCTATGAGAGTTTTACAGAGAGAGAGAGAGAGAGAGAGAGAGAGAGAGAGAGAGAGAGAGAGAGAGAGAGAGAGAGAGAGATGGATGGATAGATGGACGGACGGACGGACAGACAGACGACAGATGGATGGATGATTGGATTGACGGACTGACAGATAGATAAATTGATAAATTTGATAAATGGGTAGAAAGAGAGATAGGTAGATTGATAGATGGGTGGATGGACGGACGGACTGACAGTTATATAGTTGTGTACGTGTGTAATTATAATAAATCAAAGACAATTTGTGTATAAATCTTAATTTCAACGTATATTAAAACTTTATAATAATTCAATGTAAATGAAAGTATATATACGGTAAATGGTTGTAAGGAAATGACGTGATACAAGGGAAGCTATATTTAACTATTTGTTAAATTATGTTTACAGGAATGAGTAGTCTCCGTTTTACAAATGTACACAGTTATATTTAATACGCTAGATTTCATAGATATTGTTCATGAATGTCATTAAAATAAGAACATTAAAATTCTGACTCTGTTTCATTGTATTTGTTCTTCTTCGTAAAGCATTTATTTCCTCAAAACATACATATATCATCCAATTTTAGTAAAAATAATATATAGTTTGATAATTAATGAACGAGCACGATTCAAGGGAAGTTATATATTACTATTTGTTACAGTATGTTTATAGGAATAGGTAGTCTCCCTTCTTGATAGACATTGCACATGAGTACCATACTAAAAATTATAAAAGTTAAAATCTAACTCTATTTCAATTATAGCGCACAGAAATGTTGTGCTTCTCTCTTTTAATGAAACAAGTCTTTAATTTATAAGTAGTTTAACAATTCATCAAGTCCGCTATGATGCATACGACATGACGGTTTGATGAAACGAACGTTATAGTTTCATCAGTTGAATAAAATAATCATGTGCTTTGTAGTCTTCTATGAATATTATTGCCGCTCGTAATGAATGAATTACTTTTTTTCTTGTGCGGCACACAACATAGTTGATTCTTTTTAATTATAAATCAATTCATATTTTTTTCTTATTCACTACACAAAATAATGGATTCGGTAGATATAATGGCGAATATAAAAGAAATTATTTAACATTATTTAGCAGATCACACGATGAAAATGAATTACTGGAAACTAATCTAATTTATTTAACAGATCACACATTAAAAATAAAATATTGGCAACTAGTCTAATTTATTTAACAAATCACACATTAAAAATTACGTACGTGAAACTATTTTACACAACGTACTGGTAACTACTCTCATTTTCTTACTATACAAACAACAAGCCTTTGGGAGAGCAACTCTTCCTTATACGTCAGACAGAAAGACATTCATTTCCCTCTACAAATAATCAAAATACGATAAGTACAAGAAAAAAATGTTTTATAAATAACGACAGTTTTTTTTCAACCGCTTTCCGGTGTTTTTTTGTTTTGTTTTTTTTTTTTTTAGCACAATGCTTTTCTTGTTTTGATGTAGACTTATTAGTAGTGGAACTTGTGATATGAACCTTTTGACTTACAGTTGTTAGATTTTTTTTACTGGCCGCGGATTAATTTTGTCACTGTAGTGATTACGTTTACTTTCCCGTGCACATCTTTCTCTATTTGGTTATCAACGTGTTAATGACGCATTCAAATTGAAATGTACAAGTAAATATGAAATAATTAATGATAATGGCGCTGTCAAAAGTGTTTACAGCCGTCATCTACAGCAAACGTCATCTCCGTATTCACTACGTCATAAACACAAGTATGTATAAACTGATTGTGTTCCGTTTACTTTAGACTTACTTGTTACTCCAGTAAGGTTGTTAGTTGTTAGAATATTTGAATTTAAATAATTCCATTATAAGTACTAATGACAAGGGAACAAAGGAAGAAACAGCAAAACATAACGAAGGGCTGTTTAGAGCCACAATTAAGAAAGACGTGCATACGGTAGGGTATTGAAAAATAATTAAAATATAATCGTTGATGTTTATTTTCGGAATATTATCGTCGTCTTTTGTTTTTACACTTTCAGCGAAGGGGAATTCCGCAGACAGCAAAACGTGGATAATCGGTGCAGCGTTGATTGGATTCGTTGGTGTGCTTGTTGTCGTCGTTGTGGTGTTCTTGTTCTTCCACTATAGACAGAGAGATGGCCGTGCTGAAGACAGGACCACAATTATATAAATTCAAAACAGTATCAAGTTAATTATAGTTCCATTTAATGCCGTTTAGCGATAGAATATATGACAGCTAAAAAACTTTTTGTTTTCGTTCCCCTGTAATGGAAAGAGTGTAATCCCCGGATGTCATATGTCACACTTGTAAAACAGCTAACAAAGAGTGAAAACAATAAAGAGATATGACTTGTCAATAATAGGTAAACATACAGCAAATGATTTTAATTTTTATTTTACAAAAGAAAATATAGAATTTAATGATCAAAGCCTGGGTCTATGATAAAACATATGAGAACATTAGTATTGTTCACTAAAGTCTGCATTTCGCATTTTTTTCAATAAATGTTCAATCATATACTTTGAAACATGTTTATAATCAAGATACATAACATTTTTGTACAATCTCCTGATACCCATAGTAATTTATGTTGAAGGGCCATAGTTAAAAAAAAACCCACATTCTTTGAAAAGGTGGATTGGAAGTCTGTATTTTAAAGTTCCACAGTTCTAAAATTCATTTGCGTAAAGGTGTATTGGAAGCGCACTGTTTAAATAAATGCCCTTTTGGAAAAGGTGGTCTGGATGCATTTTGAAGATGCAGTTTCAAAATACATTTTCGGAAAAGGTGGATTGGACATCTATATTTGGA
Source organism: Sinotaia quadrata (assembly GCA_028829895.1). NCBI lineage: Eukaryota > Metazoa > Mollusca > Gastropoda > Architaenioglossa > Viviparidae > Sinotaia > Sinotaia quadrata. The sequence goes on along the minus strand of CM054177.1, from coordinate 10,242,669 downwards.
AGATTTGCAGCACTAATCATTGTCAGTACTGTATGCATAAGTAAGTGATAATCGTGGATTTGTGCTACATATTCATAAGCTTGACTCCAGCGGTTCAGACCAAGATCTCTTAAATGAGGCACGTCTGATCTGAAAAAACGCTTCGCAAAGCAGTCACGACTCCTCCAAACCTTGGGCAGACTATATATGTCATAGTTTAATGGAATTTGTCCCTCCGATGACGACAACAACTACCACCTTAACACTGTCTATTTTGGAATTTGGACAATCAACTCGGAGAGAGTGGTAACTGTAAAAACAAGGGACGTCACCGGTTGAGACACTCTTATCTACAGATCTTCGTGGTAATGTTTTCTTGCTTGTTTGTTTTTTTTCCTACGGACTTTATAAATTGAATATTGAAACGCTTCAGACGTTTATTAAATGAAAAGCAATAATAGTAAAATGATGCATCTCAGAAAGGAGAGATATGTCTCTTTCTAAGCTTATAATATCTCATACCATTTAGGAGTGGTTCGTGTCCGATTGCTACATGGATTACATCGATTTAAAGGGATACTACGGACGCCCGAATCATGCATCTAGATAAACATCGCGGAGTTTATGTAGCGAATTGACACTAATTGTCACGCGATTCTTACCTCACGACTGTATCCGTGCTGGTCGTATCCATTACATTCAAAGACGAAAGAAAGATAGTAGTACAGAGACATTAACCGGTGGTGTTTCATGAAAGGAGTTGATTATTTAGATAGATTTGCTTGCATCTTTTGCAAACCAAACACGAACAAGTCCCGAAGAGTGCAGACATTATCAGCACCAAAAAAAAGAGAGAAGATTTTGTAGCGTATCTCTTTCAATTGCAATGACGTTTTCCTCAATATTTACTCCCACCCCACCCTCCACATTATATTCCTGGTGTGGATAGTTCAGTGAAGAGAGTCGCGTGACCAAAGGGGCGGGAAAAATATCCTCATTAGATACATTTTGCTCATGTGTGACTCATTGCACTCTCGTAGAATCCGGACACCATTGCATTCTCGTAGAGACGGACTTTGTTCAAACACACCAGTGCATTCTCGTAGAGACGGACTTTGTTCAAACACACCAGTGCATTCTCGTAGAGACGGACTTTGTTCAAACACACCAGTGCATTCTCGTAGAATCGTGACCTCATTTAAACACACCATTGCACGATAATTATTATGGGACAGGAATCCCATCTGCCATGGAACGTTTTGAAAAATGTCGAGCAGTCAAGCAATTTCCTTGTCAAATATGTCTCGATAATGAGGCATGCCTAATTTTTAAAAAATATATAAGAACAGACACATTATTAACTAGAGTAGAACAGATCACATCTGGAGCAAATATGTTGTCAACTAGAGCAGAACAGTTCCCATCTAGAGCTAATCTGTTGTTAATAGGAGTGTCACGGATAACGAGGGTTAGTTTCGCCGAAATATATTTTTTTTAAATATCCCTTTCGGTCGTCCGGTCACAGAGTGCAATCAGTGACTAATTTTAGAAACGCTAAACGAAAAGGAAAATATATAGGTCCAAAAGCTCACCTCACATTTCAACACAGCAGTTAGACTATAATAATTATTTCATTAATTTATATGAAACTGATTGTTGTGTGCGCTCATAAAAGTGTGTGTGTGTGTGTGTGTGTAATTTTATTCAACAATGTAAAGTCTAGTGGGAGAGCGTTGGTTAGAGAAAGGATAGCAATATTTTGTTGTTGCTGATGCTTGCAAGAGTCAGTCAGAGGAAATGTATATTACCAGTAATGAAAGGTACATTCGGTGAATTTGAATACCTGTGCTAATGTTTAGGACAAGATTTTCGTGGCACTAACACCAATTACTATCTTTGAACCATGCAAAGTCTTCCTATTGTCCTTGACATGTTATTGACCGCCCCGAGTTATCGCAAATTTTGTGTTGGTGTTATGCCATAAGGACATGTCTAAAAGTTTTTTTTTTTAAATGATAGTTGAAAATACAACTTTTTACGTCTAATAAATCACCACTAAATTTTCAATGTAGCTTATAGTTAGGGCTACTTTGAGACATATTATTATACACTTAAAGTTAAGAATTATATTGTCGTGGTTTGTCGTGGTTTATACATTGGTGTGTGTGTACTTTGAGACATATTATTATACACTTAAAGTTAAGAATTATATTGTCGTGGTTTATACATTGGTGTGTGTACACAATTTTAATATTTATGATGGAATAAGATTTTTTAACACTAATGAGTACATTTTACAGGATTTATTCGTGTGCGAGTGCTTGTTAAAAAAATAGTAAATGTATTTCTAAAGATGAATCTGAGGTCATCTGCAAAACCATTTTCCTGACCCGGCCTATGGTGAGTCAAGTCAGAACAGACGAGAGAAACTGATTTTCACCTGCTAATTAAGCGAAATTCTCCTGCAGATGGAAGGATCTAGCTTTTTGCAGGGGAAAAAAAAAACGTGCTGAAAAAATGCTAGCTCAGTGAAAATTATCGAGGATTTTGAACATATATAAAAGGAGGAAGAAAAGCTAGACAAAGAGAGAGGCACTAAAACTATTGAAGTACACAGTCTTGGCAGAAGAGAAGGAACTCTTCACATCTCTCAGGAAAGCCATTTAAATTTCATCAGTTCTGTTTGGAAATGACTGATATTTGTTGGACACAGTAAACGTTCACTCGAATCCGAAGCACCACTATTTTTGGCGAGCCAAGCGGCCCAACTATGGTGAGGAATGAGCCAGTCTACAGGACAGTCATCCGGGGAAACTTCAAACTAGACATATACCGCGAGTGCCTCCGTCACCATCCAATCAGACAAACCGGTGGAGGTGTGACGTCATGGCGCAAAGGTACATCACTGACAGGCGGATGTGCAACAACGGGACATCACAACATAATGGCAGCAAAACCATTTTCCTGACCCGGCCTAAGGTGAGGCAAGTCAGAACCATGACAACAGATTTGTCACAAGGCAAGCAGTAGTGGAAACTGCTCGACCCCCAGTCCACTGCAGGGAGGAGGTCACATCAACACTTATTTCAGTGTTTGTTTCTTCTTCATCCTCTGGCACGAGAAGAGAATAATGTTTGTGAGTTACAGTAAAAACAATTAGGAAAACCTCAGTGTATCTAAATTAACATGAGCTAGCCTAAATTAATCTGAATTAATTTAAATCACCTAGGTTAATTTGAACGTTTGTTGAATTGACTCAAACTATATTAATCTATGGAATGTTTGAGAATTGGTCTAATTGATTAATGCTATTTGCACTTGGATTTGCAGTTTGAGTGACCTTTCTTACTCTTCTCCAAAATAAGTTGGACCTGATTTAATGTTTGATACAGAACATTTCTGAACATTTAAAAATTTACGCTATTATAGTAGCAACTTTTTTTTTGGGGGGTGGGGGGGTAATACTGCTATGTAAAGTAGCTTAGTTTATGTTTATATTTTATTTTGTTTACTCATCATTAATCATTTCTATATCTTGTTCCCCCCAAAAAAGGGTGTAAGTGGTGAATGATGTCCGATGCTTGACTAACCACAGCATAAAAGAGTACCTATAGATGAATAAATTTGAATGGAAACTTTCAAAGCTATAATTTGCCTGTCTATGGTTTTGACAGTGGAAGATTGTGGTTTGTTTATCACGTTGTATTATCAGTACCATTCACACCTCACCCTTCCCTTAAACATTCATGCACTGTATAATCAGTACCATTCACACCTCACCCTTCCCTTAAACACTCATGCACATTGGCAATTCGTAACCTGCATGCAGAATAAATTCGAGCAAAACAAACATCCATTGGTAGTCTGTGTGGATTTTGTGATAACATCTACACAAGTCCTATGTGGTGCTGACTAGCCACCTCCCCCTTTCGTCAAAGAGCGGGGTGGTGATGACAAGGAGCAGAACTGTTCTCAACTAGAGCAAATCTGCTGTTAACTAGAGCAAGACTGTTTCCTTTTAGACATTTTAGAGCAAATCTGCTGTTAACTAGAGCAGAACTGTTTCCTTTTAGACATTTTAGAGCAAATCTGCTGTTATCGAGAGCATAACATTTTCCATTTAGAGCAAGTCTGTTCTTAACTAGAATTGAACTGTTTCCATTTAAAGCAAGTCTTTTCTTAACTAGAGCAGAACTGTTTTCATTTAGAGCAAGTCTTTTCTTACCTAGAGCAGAACTGTTTCCATTTAGAGCAAGTCTTTTCTTAACTAGAGCAGAACTGTTTCTATTTAGAGCAAGTCTGTTCTGAACTAGAGCAAAACTGTTTCCATTTAGACATTTTAGAGCAAATCTGCTGTTAACTAGACCAGAACTGTTTCCATTTAGAGCAAGTCTGTCATTAACTAGAGCAGAACTGTTTCCATTTAGAGCAAGTTGTCATTAACTAGAGCAGAACTGTTTCCATTTAGAGCAAGTCTGTCATTAACTAGAGTACAACTGCTTTTTATATAAAAGTGCTATTTCCGGTTGGATCAGAAATGTTTCAAAGTGCATCATAAATATTTAGCCTCTGCATATGCGTTCAGTAGCTATGTAACTGTTAGACCGTTTCAATGCACAAACATAAATTGCTTTTTGATTTTTTATCATTGATATTAATTAGTTAATGAATACAGGAATAATGTAATACAAAACATGTATTAATATCAGTCTTGGTCTGCTTTACAAGTACATGAATGTTACTTTTAAAACACTAAATGGCATTTCTATGAATGTTTGCAATTGATTTCAATCCGACATTATATAGATATGTGTGTCACAATAAGAGAGATTTAGTGAACATTTAGAGAGAGAGAAGAGAGGGAGACTTCAGATTGAGCATTCTTTATTAGAAGAAGTCGCCGACGCTCAAACTAGAAGTCGACACCACTTAGACTATAAATTAACACCACTCAGAATGAAGTCGACACCCCTCAGACTAGAAATTAACACCACTCAGACTAGAACTTAATAGCACTCAGAATTGAAATTACCTCAGACATGCTAACACAACTCAGTAAACTTTGCCCTTTCGTGATAGGGCTCCTTAAAATACAGACTTTGTGTCTAGGTCAGTGGGGTTTCTGTCGTAACGAAATCATTATGTTTTAATCGGTAAGATCCACATTACAAGTGTTTCCATGAACATAATGTATGACAAGTCCTTTCTCGCACACATTAGAATTATTAGACTGTGGCGGATATTACATTAGTGATAGGGAAATCAATTAATTGCCAATAAACTTTGCTTTAGCTGGATGCATCTCTTACATATTCAAATGTTAAATAACATAATTTCAACATACGTTTAAATTTATTATTATCATCATGTCCTAAAGGTTATTAAGTTAGAGAGAATACTTTGGAACTGTTATATTCTAAAGATACGTATTTCTGTGTATCTAGGTACAACATAACATGCACGCGCGCGCGAGTGTGTGTGTGTGTGTGTGTGTGTGTGTGTGTGTGTGTGTGTGAGTGTGTGAGTGTGTGTGAGAAAGATAGTGTGTGAGTGTGTGTGAGAGTATGTGTGTGAGTGTGTGTGCGTGCGTGTGTGTGTGAGTGTGTGAGTGTGTGTGTGTGAGAAAGATAGTGTGTGAGTGTGTGTGCGTGCGTGTGTGTGTGTGAGTGTGTGAGTGTGTGTGTGTGAGAAAGATAGTGTGTGAGTGTGTGTGTGTGTGTGTGTGTGTGTGTGTGTGTGTGTGTGTGTGTGTGAGCGTGTGTACGTTTATCTGCAAAGAACCAATGTAACACGAATATTTTAACGCTTTATAGATTTGCCATGGGAAAACAAGTGCAAAAGTGGAAGTGTGGGCTAAATAGCTTTCGTCAAATCAGACGGGTCAAACTATTGTTTTCCCTCAGATGTAAAGGTTAAAGAGACGGTGCATCCTGCTAACATTACTTTTCCCACCGAATTCAATAACATCACGAGAGTTTCGGCATGAATCATTTCCTTTATATTTTAGTCGGTCAGAGATTAAATGAGTTTATAGATTACGATCCAATGCAGTTCTTCGTATAAATACACGCACATACACATACACACCTACGCACGTCTTTCTGCAATAATAATATGAAAGTAGATTGAGTGTGGTAGATTGTGTGTTTAGAAAAGTTTTACTCATGTTATTTGCTCTCCGAGCAGTTATTCAAGGACGTGTTGAGAAAACCAATTTGGCGAGGGCAGCATCAGCCCGCTCCCATAGCACGTTTTTCAGTTCCATTTTCAACCATCAGTTTGAAGTATCTGTTTCCAGTGCAACATTAGTCAGTCAACAAGTTCTTTAATGCAGTATTGGTGTTCACGCACGATTAATGTTGCAGACAAAACAGCGACGCACAGTGTGCGTTCTCTAAAGTGGAACACTGCTGGCGATCTACTAGAAGACTATAAATAAACCTTTGGAAAACACCGTATACAGATGACCACGCAGTGTTTCACCATTCTGGGTTCTTCACTGAAAGGTTGCTTCAGACGACTATTATTGAAATATACTGTATAATAAATACGTCATCAAAAGACTAAACTTTACTCTGACACTGAATGACACAAATGTGATTAGATGCATAATGTAAAAAGAATTGTCCGTTTAAAACATCCCTCGTGCGAAAGTTTGGCACAGTATTTATTAAAGAACAATAATTGCACCAGACAACACGCACTTCTAGATGTGTTTTACACTAATACGAATTTATACACATACACAGACGTGCTAATCGTGAAAAAAGAAATGTTATCATTAAATATTTATACATTTCTAATTATTTAATAAGTAATTATTTGTACGACGGCATGCTAAATATGTATTATTACTACTTCTCTCACTACTACTAAAACAACAACATAAAATAGCAGTATAGTTAAATACGTGTGCACCCAAGCAGATAGATAAAAGATTGAAGAAGAACTAAAGGGGAACGAGTGGGAGATGTGCTAAAGATGCGCTTGATTAACATTTGGGCAGTGTGTTTAAACAATTTCGCCTTGCTAGGCAGAACAAAAGATTCATCAAGCTGGACCAAGAGAACAAAAGCCATTCGACCGGTTTTAAATGGATTTGGAATAACACCGGTTTGAGAATGTGTCTCTGGTCATGACACAATTACGTCATTCTTCAAGTAGAGCGAAGGCGACGTTTCGCAGAAGGCAGGCACTCCTACAAGACCGTCATGTTTAAAAATAGCAAAAGGGTTTGTGTAGGTCATACTGAAGGACAACAGTATTATTGTACATGGAAAGTGTTACTTGATGTTATTTGTACCGCAATGTTGAAGTTATTAGCACAAAACAAATTAGCAGAAACAAGAAATAATTTAGGAAAGAAATGTTCATGATAAGATAATTTTCAATAGAACAGATTTAGTGTAAGGATTTGTTTCGCATTTTTTTTTAATTTAGCAGATATCTCTTACCCTATCTTTTCTCTTTTTAAATAAACCCTAACACTAATCTTTACCTTATCTTACCCTAATCCTTTCTTAAAACCTTTAATCTTAACCCTAATCACTCTCTAAAATCCTAATTGTTGGTACCCCGTAAGATGGACAATGCCAACTACAAAACAATTGAGGTCAACTGCTCCAGTGGCTCATTCACCCCCAGAGGATATGATCCTCACCTATATAGACATAGACAAATAGACAATGACTACAATTAATTAATTTTACAGGAAATGAATATAAGAAATAATGCAAGACGGGTGAAAAATTAATAAAATATCTCTATAAAATAAACAGTAAATTATAATAAAACAACAATCACTTACAAGTCCATATTACAATTCTCAATCCTCTATATATCAGAGAAAACGTAGCCTTCCCTAGCTAAATAGATTTCCCCTGACCAAGTCTATAGATTATCTTCTAGGTTCTTATTATCAAAATGTTCACACAAAGTTTCCAACAGTTCACTGTTAATAGAATGTCTTTACATGGTCTCAAACTGTTTCCACACTCATGGCCAATGTACTGTTTTACTTAGTTACACAGTTGGAGTGTCAGTGCTGTCACTGGTGCTCTTAACTGGCTCAGCCTAGGTAGACTCCTTGGCTCACAGGGAGATATAGTAAGGCATTCATACAAATTAACAACTGATGCACTCAAGCAATATGATGCCACAAAACAAGATGTGATGCGACCAAACATAAGTGACCCTTTGTTCCGCGAAACCAAGGATCAAAGTCATCTGTAGCAATAGCCTATTGATTTCCTTAAAAATCTCATACTCTCTTTTTAAGCCTTCTCTTGCTACAGATGACTTTGATCCTTGGTTTTTGCTGAACAAAGGATGGATTCCTCATTCGAAAGCAAGAAGAGTGTAATTCAAAGTCAAAGGACCACTCTCCTACCTGAAAGTGTGTAATTCAAAGTCAAAGGACCACTCTCCTACCTGAAAGTGTGTGTGCATTGGGGTATGTGCAGACTGCTGTCGGGATATGACAGACATATGCAGGGTTGTAGCAATGCAGACTGCAGACTGTAAGTGTAACGCACCTAAAGGATTTGGTGGCGAAATTAACAGTACAGTGGATGCTCCTACTGACACAGTTGTTAGTACGGGAGTAGGTCCCGATAGTGTACCAGGATCAGTAGTAAGGAAGATGGCAACTGAAGGTGTTAAGCTGTTGGTGAGATGCATAGCAGATTACGTTTGCAAGGAAATCATGAAGTGAGAAGTGATTTATTAGTTGATGCATCCTATGATCCAATTAGAAGTAAAAAAGAAGAAATCCCCTCTTAGGTATATATATCAGTATCACTTGATAAGAGTGCAGCATGTAGTAAGTGGTTGACAGAGATGAGAGCAGTACAGGCAGATGATAAAACTAGATCGATAAGCAGTGAGAGTAAAGAAGACAGTTTGACTTTGCCTAGTGCGACTGAGTATAAGTCAGAACTATCAAGAGAAGTCAGTGGCAGTCATTGCATAGAGTCTCAGAGAAAAGATGACAGGTTAGAACCGTTACTGAAAGCTACCACAGACAGACATGTAAATGACAGTGACAAAAGGCATGTAGAGTATTATGGTAAGGAGGATGGCGTGAATTTAACCTGTGAAATATAACATATCAATAGTAAAATACATGAAATATTTCTAAGTCCATTCTCTTTCAACCAGTCAGTAAACTCATCATCAAGCTAATTGTTCCCTTTCAATATCCAACTTCTTTGCCACACCAATTTCAAATGATTAGAGAATAGATTTCTCTACAGCAGAGAAACCATTTACATCTAGTCCCATTGGCTGATCTCGTTCTCGAAAGCATAACCATTGGATAATAACAACTACTTACCCAATTGGAACTAGCATATTCTCAACTCAGATGTTTACTTCAACTCTTCATGCAGAATAAGATTACAGTAATTCTGGTAACTTTACTGTACTAGAATTTTCCCTATGTACTCAGCATACTTTGCCATGGTACAACAAAAGTGATTAGTATTCTCTCTTATGCATACACACACTGCAACAGACATTTCCCACATCTTCTTGGTCATTCAGGTTTATAATTAATCAGTGAACACGTGAATGGTAACTGGAAAGGCTACTTGCTCACTGCAAAATGTAATTAAGGAGCAAACATAAGTTTCCAGTTTATCACAATATAACTTCATTCTTTCTTAACCCCAGTCTCAAATTTCTTGCAACGGTATTCATTAGCCCAATATACACATAGGGCATAATAAATACAGCATATCAAAACAATGTCAAGTGTCAACACACTTAGTTCTAAAATTTGTAGAAATAAAAGTCAATTCACAGAGTACATCTCTACACAAATAAAGCATATCAATAGCAAAAATACATGAACTATTTCTAAGTTCATTCTCACTCAGTCAGTCAGTTTAACTAACCATCATACAAGCAGCCACCTTTCAAAACTTTCTTCTTTCCACCTTCAGATTCAAAGTGATAAGAGAATAGAATTTTCTACAGCAAGTAAACATTTTAATCTCAGCCCATTGGCTGGTCTCGTTCTCATAAAACATAACCATTGGATAATAAAATTCAACTAACTCAGTTTGCATTACATTAGCAATTCTAGAATATTCTTGCCTCAGGGTTTACTTCAACTCAGACACTTTCAAAAATACCATCATAAGGAGTGCCCAGTTACTCTGACAATTTAACACTTTATATAACGATTTAATTTTAAAATAGGGATAGGCAAATTTACTCTGTCACACTTTCTAACTCTATCCATCTAGCAATCTCGTTCATCAGCTGTCCTGTCCACAATTATGAAGTGATATATCCTTCTCTTAGTTGCACGCCTTTGAGAACCAGTTTTAGCAATCTGGCAAGTGACTAAAAGTTAATCATGTGTGTACTTTATACTTTATCTTTCGATATCTCGCCTAGTCCATAAAATATTCATAAAAACACGTCATAATTACGTACCATTTCTGGATAAATAATAAAAGGAATATGACGTCAAAAACGAAAAATGGGTAGGAATGGTGATGCACAGATACAATTAACAGCAAGAGATTTAAATTTTTCACTCGCACATTTCGTTTACTTCCGCGCTAGCACGGTTTTTTTTTTTTTCTCGAGTCCTCACTCAAATTGTGTTTACACAGTTATGATAGCACAGACATCCGGAACCAGTCAATTCCGGTTAATGCTCTTACATAGAGAAACATAGTACTAAATTTCCACTACTATTGTTAATCCTCCATAGCGATCAGTCAGAACTAATACAGTTGTTTAATCTCTTATCTCACGACCATCTGATGACAACAAGTTGCATGCAAATCGTTAACTTATCATTAGGTCAGCGTCCAGCAGATTCAAGCAGGGCCATCCACAAAATCATCCGACTTTGAAACTTGAAGAGTTTAAGGAGGAATAACGAAAGATTACGAACATCTAGCGAATGACTGAGAAGGCCAGCGTGATCCTGGGGATGTTACGACTTGTGGTGCTATTGCAGATAACTCTTCTTATGCGCAGTAAGCCGAATCTTTGTCCTACATTTCATTGTTTCCCAGTTTTGAAGAGAGTTATCTAACCATGTCTTTTGACACTTACTGTACATATTTTATTTTTAGTTTGAAGTTATTCATGCTTCGCAATCTTGAGTATTTTTCTCTCCGACTTGTATCTTTGCGTACTGAACGGTGTAAACATTTTATACTTTTTTGACAGTCTCTCCAGTTAGACATAACAAAATGGCTTCGTTATTCAGTTCCACATACTTCGCTTACTTCACTCGCTATTTCTCTACTACAAACGTCCTCGGGTTTTCTTTACTATTTCAAGAGCAGAATAATCTCCCTTAAGCAATATATTGTCTGTAGTAATCTCTATATAGCAAATGTATGCAGTCTTTAATGTTTCAAAGAGCAGACAATTTCTCTCTTAGACAATACAATGTAGTAATTTTATACAACAAATGCAAGCAGATATTTTCAAAGAATAGAACAATTCTCTCTTGAGTAAATAAGCGGTCTGTGGTAATTTCTCTATAACACGTGTATGCAGTCTGTACAGTTTTTTTAAAAAGAGAAAACAATTCTCTCTTGAGTAATAAATAGTCTCTGTAGCAACATATCTATAACACATGCATGCAGTCTTTACTCTTTCAAAGAATACAACAATTCTCCCTTGATTAATACTCTGTCATTAGTTATTTATGTTGGTCTGGTCATACTCTCTTGACAGTGCACTATGCACAGACTGCATTTGAAGTCTTGTAATAAGCACGTTATCAATTACACTTCCATTGTGTTATACTGATTTTAAAATATTTTCTATGTTGATGTTTTCAGTTATGCTTCATAAATATTACGATGACTGATATGTGAATATATCTTTTATAATTACACCTTGCATAGTTCACAATGAAAATTTCTCTGGTATGTCTGTTTATAATTACACCTGATTTTCATCACACTGACTGAACTTTTCTCTGGTATATCTGTCTATAATTAAATCGTATGTACATCACATTAACTGAGCATTTCGTTGGAATATATGTCTACAACTGCACCTGATGCAGATCATACAGACTGAAAATGTCCTGGTATATCTGTCTATAATTGTACCTGATGTACTTCACATTGATGGAACATTTCTTTGGTATATCTATCTATGATTACACCTGATTCTGATCAGACAGGCTGAACATTTCTCTTTTATACTAAACATTTCTCAGGTATATGTGTCTGCAATTACACCTTATTTATACTACCATCTTTCATTCTCTGCTTTATTGGACACTACTTCAATTATACCTGTATTTTATACAAATTCCTTTAGTTTGTCACTACATGTGTCTATAGTTATATCTTTAGTTTGTCACTACATGTGTCTATAGTTATATCTTTAGTTTGTCACTACATGTGTCTATAGTTATATCTTTAGTTTGTCACTACATGTGTCTATAGTTATATCTTTAGTTTGTCACTACATGTGTCTATAGTTATATCTTTAGTTTGTCACTACATGTGTCTATAGTTATATCTGATGACTACTTCATTAGTTCCTATTCACTCTGGTGTATCTGACTTTAAATTTAATCCTCGTGATGTCTGCTACACTCTTTGATGCAATTTCTGTAGCATATACAACTCTCTGCCGTGACACATGCTGACTATTCATTGTTTGATGTCGTTTTCCTAGCATTTAGAGATGTCTGTATTCTCGGTATGTCAACTCTATTTTATTACACGCCTGCGTGTGTCGGTATTCCTTGGTAATAAACAGTCATATAACAAGTCATCAATACCTAACTAGCAATAAACAGTCGTATTCTATTCATCAGTCCCTCATTAGCAATAAACAGTGGTATATTAATTCGTCAATGCCTCATTAGCAATAAACAGTGGTATATTAATTCGTCAATGCCTCATTAGCAATAAACAGTGGTATATTAATTCGTCAATGCCTCATTAGCAATAAACAGTGGTATATTAATTCGTCAATGCCTCATTAGCAATAAATAGTGGTATATTAATTCGTCAGTGCCTCATTAGCAATAAACAGTGGTATATTAATTCGTTAATGCCACATTAGCAATAAACAGCCGTAAACTTAATCATCAGTGCCACATTAGCAATAAACAGCCGTAAACTTAATCATCAGTGCCACATTAGCAATAAACAGCCGTAAACTTAATCATCAGTGCCACATTAGCAATAAACAGCCGTAAACTTAATCATCAGTGCCACATTAGCAATAAACAGCCAGTAGTCGGTAACATTGCCTATGAAAACGAGTGCACTCAGCCGTAAAATGTTAGACTGATGGCAAGCTGTCGTTTTTGGAACCGATTGTTTTGCGCACCCTTGTAAAATAATTCATCAAAATGTCCACATGATTCCATTGCAAACCCCTCTAAAATATTTATTTAGCAGTTGAAGCGATTCCATTGAAGACCCCTCATTAATGTACATTCAACAGTCGACACCATAATATCACACACACACACACACCTAAAATGTTTCCGAAAGAGTCGACGCCATTATACCGCACACACACCTCTAAATTGTTTCATGCAACAGTCGTTTGGTTGAAATATTAAAATTGCGTATTTGATTACTTTAAATTATATGTATCATTCAATAAAAAAATTATGTTGCATTGAATTACTATTTTTTCGCAGATAAATGGGCGGCGGAAGCCTGTGAGAAAGATCATGTGCTATTTTTGCATGCAACCAGCCATGAAAAGCGCATACATTTTTCGGGTGCCAGGTATGATAAATCATTTCATTAATGCAAATCAAACGTGCATCAAACAGTAGCAATATAACAGCAGACTGATATTAGCACAGACACATTACGAGATTAAACTCTTTCCCCTCTTACCACATGTGTGTGTGTGTGTGTGTGTGTGTGTGTGTGTGTGTGTGTGTGTGTGTGTGTGTGTGTGTGTGTGTGTGTGTGTGTCGTGTCGTGTTTTGCCTGTTTTTAGAGGTAGGTTAGGGTTGTGTTTGCTTTAGTTTTGAGAGAAATGTTAGGATTAGGGTTAGGATTAGCTGCAAATAAAACCTGAACATAAAATGTATACACTAAAACTGTTCTATTAGAGTTATCTTTTATCTTCATGTACTCATTTACTGAACAGAGATGTTGGGACTTCCTTGCGTCAACCAAATATTTATTAATCTAATGAAATATTAACCATTTTGAGTTGTAATTGACAAAAGTGACCATCATTTTGTGTTGTAATTGGCAACAGTGACCATCACTTTGTGTTGTAATTGGCAACAGTGACCATCACATTGTGTAACTGACAACAGTGACCATCACTTTGTGTTGTAATTGGCAACAGTGACCATCACTTTGTGTTGTAATTGGCAACAGTGACCATCACTTTGTGTTGTAATTAGCAACAGTGACCATCACATTGTGTAACTGACAACAGTGACCATCACTTTGTGTTGTAATTGGCAACAGTGACAATCACATTGTGTTGTAATTGGCAACAGTGACCATCACATTGTGTAACTGACAACAGTGACCATCACTTTGTGTTGTAATTGGCAACAGTGACAATCACATTGTGTTGTAATTGGCAACAGTGACAATCACATTGTGTTGTAATTGGCAACAGTGACCATCACATTGTGTAACTGACAACAGTGACCATCACATTGTGTTGTACTTGGCAACAGTGACAATCACATTGTGTTGTAATTGGCAACAGTGACAATCACATTGTGTTGTAATTGGCAACAGTGGCCATCACATTGTGTTGTAATTGGCAACAGTGACCATCACATTGTGTTGTAATTGGCATAATACGTTTTCGAAAAGAGTCTCAAATGTTAAGCTAACACCATCCAAGGAGCTATAATTCGTAAGGCATCGCTGGTAAAGTACATATATGTGTGATTTCTACATACTGTTTTTCAGATACGCATTCTGTGAATGGCAAATAGCATCTGGCAACAACAGTCAGGGCGTTTTCTTAAAAGCAGGCAGTGTTAGACTCAACAGTACCACAGACTCTATTCAAGTGTATGATGGTGAGTGGTGCTAGGGACGAGCCTGATACACGACAATTAACTTAATACATATCTGCCCCTCTCTCACCCACTTCTCTCTCTCTCTCTCTCTCTCTCTCTCTCTCTCACTCACACACACACACACACACACACACACACACACACACACACACACACACACACACACACAGCTTACAACTTCTTACAACTGAGGTGTAGCTATTTACAATTTCTTCGTCTTAGTTTGTATTGTTTTTAACTTCTTACCATTTCTTTCTTGCTGCTTAAAGAACGCATCTTCTATTATTTACCCACAACTTATTACCAACATCTTAGACTGTTTTTGCCCGTCTTTTCATTGTTAATGTTTTGTACTTACAGTAGTTTGTATTATACAATACTGACAACATTTTGTTCACTGTTAAAGTTTACTACACAATATGTCTTACTACACAGTATGTTGTATTTCACAATATTTACAGCTTCTTGCTCATTTTAAATCTTTGATACTAAAAGAAAATATTCACAACCTTTTCGTACTCTTTCTAATGCTTGCTATTATCTACTTACCACTACTGATTCAATTTATTACTTACTTACACTGCTACTTTCTACTCTTATCACTTACTAACACATAAACATTAAAAGTATGCTTACACTTATTGCCATTAATACTTGTCTTTGATAACTTACTGCACTTTACTACTACTACTAATTTACTGTGCATTTCCTGATTATCATTTATATATTTATTTATTATTACTTACACTTTGCCACCCCTGTTGACATCCTTCCACTTACTAAATAAAGACATTCCTTTTTCAATTCCCCCCGCCCCAACTATTTGATTGGCCTGCACCTCTTTCAATAGATGACAGCCAATGGGCGAATATCGGATAGAATCATGTCAAATATGTATCTTCTAGACGCCTTAAGGAAGTTTATGTCGGATAGAATCATGTCAAATATGTATCTTCTAGACACCTTAAGGAAGTTTATGTCGGATAGAATCACGTCAAATGTGTATCTTCTAGACACCTTAAAGAAGTTTATGTCGGATAGAATCACGTCAAATGTGTATCTTCTAGACACCTTAAGGAAGTTTATGTCGGATAGAATCACGTCAAATGTGTATCTTCTAGACACCTTAAGGAAGTTTATGTCGGATAGAATCACGTCAAATGTGTATCTTCTAGACACCTTAAGGAAGTTTATGTCGGATAGAATCACGTCAAATGTGTATAGACACCTTAAAGAAGATGATGGTTTCAGAAAATCAAACACTAATTCAAGTGCGATGTAATGCGTTCTAACATGGCATTTCTATTTCGTACCTTAGGCACATTTTATCTATTGCTTTAAGAAAATACATAAGTAATTATTTTATCTATTGCTTCAAG
The DNA here is from genome assembly GCA_028829895.1 of Sinotaia quadrata. NCBI lineage: Eukaryota > Metazoa > Mollusca > Gastropoda > Architaenioglossa > Viviparidae > Sinotaia > Sinotaia quadrata. The sequence goes on along the minus strand of CM054177.1, from coordinate 10,226,292 downwards.
AAAATACATAAGTAATTATTTTATCTATTGCTTCAAGAAAATACATAAGTAATTATTTTATCTATTGCTTTAAGAAAATACATAAGTAATTATTTTATCTATTGCTTTAAGAAAATACATAAGTAATTATTTTATCTATTGCTTTAAGAAAATACATAAGTAATTATTTTATCTATTGCTTTAAGAAAATACATAAGTAATTATTATATCTCAATGTTAAAATGTGCACGAGGATATAATGTGAGGACGTTTAATAGGTGTTTGTGTGTGCATGCATAAGTGCGTGTATGCGTGAATGTTTGTGTGTATGTGTGTGTGTGCGTGTGTGATGCATGGATGTGTGTGTTTATGTGTGCAAGAGCGGCGAGTGTGTGTTCAATAATTGTTTCTGTACGCACTAATGTATTTCTTACAGGAGTGTCGTCAGTGTGTTCAATAATTGTTTCTGTACGCACTAATGTATTTCTTACAGGAGTGTCGTCAGTGTGTTCAATAATTGTTTCTGTACGCACTAATGTATTTCTTACAGGAGTGTCGTCAGTGTGTTCAATAATTGTGTCTGTACGCACTGATGTATTTCTTACAGGAGTGTCGTCAGTGTGTTCAATAATTGTGTCTGTACGCACTGATGTATTTCTTACAGGAGTGTCCTCAAATGACACCTTGCTCGCCAAGTTCTCGGACAAGCCTCACACCGAGATTCACAGCCGAGGACACTTAATGTACATCAGACTCGTCTCAACGGACATCACGGCCAACACAACATTCACACTCGTGTACCGCTCCGCACAACATCACGCTAATCACACTCAACACATGCGTAAGCTCGTACTCATTTATTTAATTTCTTTATTTACGTAACATTCACCAACGAATTCATATTTATCGATCACATCACGCCAATCACATTCAACACTCGCGTGACCTCGTCCTCATTTATTTATATTTTGTATTTATATTCAATTCACTTGCATATTTATTATTTATCGACGTATTTGCTTATTTACGTTCATGTGCTTCAATTTATTTATTTTAATCTGCATATAAGTTCTACATTTATGATCTTTATTGTTTATATATTTATTATTCTCTTCCTTATTAAATTAATTATTCTCATTTCGTTGTATGACTATATTTTAAATGTATGTTATCATCAAACATAAATAAACAGTTCTGCTTAATGTAAAGGACATTATTGCATGTATGCGAGTGAAAGGTATTTGGTTCGTATTAAATTTTGTGTTGTGTATGACTAATTTTTATTTTGTGCGTAAGTCTATATTTGTGTTGTATACGACTAATATTTATTTTGAGCATGGTATATGTATTATATGCGACTAATATTTATTTTGTGCATGATCTATGTTTATGTTGTATACGGTTAATATTTACTTTGTGCATGGTTCATGTTTGTGTTGTATGCAACTAATATTTATTTTGTGCATGATTTTATGTTGTTGTGATGTTGTTTTCGGGAGGTGGGCAAGACGGTAATTCTCCACCACCCTGGGCCGCCCGTAACCTAGGCTAATTCCCCACCCAAACACACCTTACGGCAGGCCACACGTGTTAGTAAAATGCAATATTGACTATGTAGAATAGGAGAGTGATAGTTCTACAGATAGCTTGAGCCGCCAATGACCCTCCGCCAGGATAGTGAATATTACGGGTGACAACCTCCACACATAAAATAGAAGTAAGTCAAGTTAACACGCGCGGTCTAAGAATCGACAATAATTGTATTCAATAAAAATAATATAAGACAGCGTGGTTACGTGTGATAATAGGTTAACAGTTACAATTTATACAAGTATATATTTACGCTAATGAATTAAATGTTAAATTACGACCATGTGATGTCGTAAGGTACGGTTTCTTGAGCACTAGGGCACAGTATGCTATGGTGGGTTCTATATTAAATCTCTCGTTTAAATTTGAGTGACTCTAACGGAGCCTGATTAAATTTGGATGAAGCTGGATAGTCTTTAATGCATTGTGCTTAACTCAGGTGCCTGAGGCCCATAGACGCTTGTAATATAGTTGCTCACGTGGTCTTTAGAACTTAAGTCTTTAGGCCCGTGGTTTGTTCACTCTGGCGTTGATTCGCGGCTCACGCTGCGACGAATCCAAAGTCCAAGTTATACTGGTCCCGTCCTGGTGTTCACGGATCAATGTTCGGTGAACACAGATATGGCGATCAAGCTAATCAATAGTAGACAATGTCGACAAGGTAGACAAAGTAGATAAAGTGCTGATCTGCCAAAAAAAATACAAATGTGCTATGGATTTGCTCTTTGATAGAACACTCTTACATATATGGTCATCATACCTTTATGCGCGAAATGCAGCAATATAAAATAGAGTTAATGTCAATAATTAATCCTGAGGATAATATTAGTTAAGTAAGCAAATGCACATACCTTGGCAGCAGTAATTACAGAGGTTGATTCTCTGCTGTGTCGATAACCGGCAGTAAGTGTTAGGAGTCTATTCTACTAAGGATGGGTGCCAAAGTATGTTGTCTCTGCGGTCGTTTTACTTGGTCTAATCTTACATAGGTACATTTCTAGCTTATTCGCTCGCGTGGCTGATCTGCGTTCTGATTGGTTAATCAAAAGTGAGCGTTTGGAACTTTCTGGAATGTTTCCGCCTAAAGATAAGGGTCTACCGTTTCCAGAAGGTAGGGTCACGTGCAGTCTATTTTTAGGGAGGGTGGGTGTGGCAACATAAGCCATTGTGTGATACTTGTATACAACTAATATTTATTTTCTGCTTGGTCTATTTTTGTGCTGCATATGACTAATATTTATTTTGTGCATTGGTCATGCTTGTGTTGTATACGACTAATGTTAATTATTTTGTGCATGGGTCATGTTTGTATCGTATGCTACTAATATTTATTTTGTGCATTGTTCATCTTTGTGTTGTATGGGACCGATATTCATTTCATGCATGGCTCATCTTTGTGTTGTGTGCGACTAAATATTAATTGTTTTGTGTGTTATTATTTATTCTGTTTGTGACTTGTGCTTTTCTTTTGCTATATGAATAATATTTATTTTGCATATGATTATTGAATGTGTCCAATATTTCGTTTGATGTAACTAGTATGTAGTGTATAATTAAAATCTATTTAGTTTTCTTTTGTATTGTGACTAATAATTATTTTGTATGTGTTAAATATTTTGTTTTATGAGAGTAATATTCCTGTTCGTGTGGTTCATATATATTTCTATCTAATATTTATTTGGTATCAGTCAATTATTCATTTTGTATGTAAATAATGTTTATATTTCTCTGTGATTAATGGTTATTTTTTAAGACTAATACCTATTTTATATGTGATCAATTAAATTGATGGTTGTTTTTATAAGAGTAATACTTATTTTATATGTGACCAATTATTTATGGTTATTTTTTTATAAGACTATTACGTATTTTATATGTAACTAATTACTATCGTGTGACAATATGGCATGAATGTAAAATATATTTTTGTATATGAGAAATATTTAAACTGCGTGAGACTAATATTTATTTTGCATTTGGTCCATATCTAACTTATAAACTTATATGTAATTATTTTGTTTGAATGTGAAATATGTTTCTTGTGCATGACAGTAATATATATGCTTGTGTGAATAATGTTCTCGTGTATGTGTTAATATATATAATATTTATTATTTATGATGCTAATGGTGCTAATGGTGCTAATTAATGATAAATATGTGTTATGCACACTAATAATATTTAATTTTGAATGACTAATATGTGTTATGCACACTAATAATATTTAATTTTGAATGACTAATATGTGTTATGCACACTAATAATATTTAATTTTGAATGACTAATATGTCTTATGCACACTAATAATATTTAATTTTGAATGACTAATATGTGTTATGCACACTAATAATATTTAATTTTGAATTACTAATATTTTTATTTTATGCTTTTTTGTGAGGGTAGTATTTTCCCAAATTCTTAAATGCAACGAGGAACAGAGGGATAGAAGTGTATATGTTGTGGTGGGATGGGTGGGTATTTAATAAAAACGTTAATTTAGTACAAGAATTTAAAACGTATTTGAATATAATTTACTTGGATTGAAAAGAAACGTTGTGTACATTCGACATATATCTCACATCATCTCGTGAAGACCCTTATACTCTCTCTCTCTCTCTCTCTCTCTCTCTCTCTCTCTCTCTCTCTCTCCCCACATATATATAACTTGTACGCTTCATTCGTTATACTTACCTCCCTGTAACCTTCATTCGCTATACTTACCTCCCTGTAACGTTCATTCGCTATACTTAAACCTCAATGTAACCTTCATTCGCTATACTTACATCCCTGTAACCTTCATTCGCTATACTTACCTCCCTGTAACCTTCATTCGCTATACTTACCTCCCTGTAACCTTCATTCGCTATAATTACATCCCTGTATGCTTCATTTGAATTGCATATACTTACCTCCCTTTACGCTTCATTCGTTATACTTCCATCCCTGTACACTACATTCCTGTTCGCTTCATTCGCTATACTTACCTCCCTTTATACTTCATTCGCTACGCTTACCTCTCTGTTGCTTTTTGTAACCAGATCAGAAGAGTCACAATCCTACATCTGCCAGTAAAATCAACGGCTGGTCAGTCATTAGTGCTTTGTTCGGGTTCGTTGGCCTCTTGGTTTCTGTTGTTGCAATTTTCCTGGTTTTTCGCTTCAAGAGAGTGCGCAAAAACGTTCGATACGTCACACTGACGGATGAGGCGAGTTCCTGTGGCGATGACACCGTGCAGGCCACCAGTCAAAATTAGATCTTCAGCCAGGTCGTGCCAGTTCATCATAATTCGTTCTTAATCCTAATGACGGATGTCTACATGTGTCTAAATTTACTTTTTTGCATTGTGTAAATGCTCATCAGTTCATCTTTTGACAAAATCAATGGTTCGTTATACTAAGTAATAATATTCCATATACACTTGTATGATATGTATACTCATGCATTGACGTATGTGTGCATATGACATTCATACCTGAAATTAAACACACACACAGACACAAACAGACAGACACACACACACACACACGCATACACACACACACAAACACGCACGCACGCACGCACGCACACACACACACACACACACACACACACACACACACAGCTTAAATCATTGTTTTTCAATGCCAAATGTTAGTGTTACTTCTCTGTGTGAGAATTATGGAAATATTTGTATATGCATTCATGGAGAGAACAGAAAGATTACGAACACAATCATTTCATTATTTACAGATTTATCTTCGGTTGTTTTATTTTATTTTTCTGTTAAGAATTTTAAATATTACAAAATGTAAATTTGATATTTGATATGAAATTATGTGGCAAAGCATGCATTTGCATGAGTTTTGTAATTATTTATGCAGTTTTTTTTTTTCGAAAACCCGTTCTTGTCCGGATGCACTTGTAATATTATTACATTATAATGCTAAAATATATATAAATGAACAGAGCGTGTATGTGATTATTCCATGAGTGTATGTGTGATTATTCCATGAGTGTATGTGTGTTTTATAGTATGTGAGCTATATAATTGGGTAAACCGAAAACTACGTATTATGACTAATATATAATGTGAAAATAATACATGCGCGCGCGCGCACACACACACATACACACTGTGACATACGGGTGACAGAATGCCGCGTGACTGTTAGTAGTGTGTGCCCCAAACTCTTTCTTCGCACCTCACACTCTGGTATTCGCCATATAACAAATGAAATGATTGTCCTCCACTCATGGTCGAAAGATAGACAGGTAGACATATGTCTCCTGTCACACTCTTTACCGAGTAGTATGTCCAGGTTGTGAATGAATGAACCGTAGGTCTTATGGACATGTATAGAGAGTGATTGAATGAATCTTGTGTCTTATGGACATGAATAGAGAGTGAATAAATGAATCGTGTGTCTTATGGACATGTATAGATAGTTAATGAAAGAACTGCAGGTCTTATGAACATGTATAGATAGCTAGTGAAAGAATGAAGTTTGTGTGCTATGAATATGTATAGATATTGACTAAATGAATATTGTGTCATATTGACATTTATAGATAGTGTATAAATGAATCTTGTGTCTTATGGACATGTATAGATCTTAAGATCTTAAGAACATATACAGACTGAATGAATGAACCTGAAGCCTTTTGAACTTGAACAGACAGTGAGTGAATGAACCGTGAGTCCTATGAACATGAATAGACAATGAGTGAACCGTGAGTCTTATGAACGAACTGATTACTTGAATAAGTAGCGAATCAATGGAGAGCTCCGAGAGCAATGAAAAGATGTAATGCAGGCAGACATAAGAGTATTATTACTTACACGACACAAATGACGTCAGACAATGAAAAGATGTAATGCAGGCAGACATAAGAGTATTATTACTTACACGACACAAATGACGTCAGACAATGAAAAGATGTAATGCAGGCAGACATAAGAGCATTATTACTTACACGACAAATGTCGTCAGACAATGAAAAGATGTAATGCAGGCAGACATAAGAGCATTATTACTTACACGACACAAATGACGTCAGACAATGAAAAGATGTAATGCAGGCAGACATAAGAGTATTACTACTTACACGACACAAATGTCGTCAGACAATGAAAAGATGTAATGCAGGCAAACATAAGAGCATTATTACTTACACGACACAAATGACGTCAGACAATGAAAAGATGTAATGCAGGCAGACATAAGAGCATTATTACTTACACGACACAAATGACGTCAGACAATGAAAAGATGTAATGCAGGCAGACATAAGAGCATTATTACTTACACGACACAAATGACGTCAGACAATGAAAAGATGTAATGCAGGCAGACATAAGAGCATTATTACTTACACGACACAAATGACGTCAGACAATGAAAAGATGTAATGCAGGCAGACATAAGAGCATTATTACTTACACGACACAAATGTCGTCAGACAATGAAAAGATGTAATGCAGGCAAACATAAGAGCATTATTACTTACACGCCACAAATGTCGTCAGACAATATGGTGCTATTAGTAGGTGAGAGATAAATAAGTCTATTAGCATATCCGGTGTTGTAGGTCGCAGTACAAGTCAAGAACCATGCAAGGAGCAAGAGTTGGGCTCTTAAGCCAAACTCCCCCCGGGTATTGAATCAGTTCCAGGCACGGACAGAGTTGCATAGTGGCATAGGTGCACACCCGATTATGTCTTAAGCAGACAGTTCTGTTCGATTTGTAACTTCCGGTAGAAATACTAGTTATACTGTGTGTGAGTGTGAGTGTGAGAGGGTCGTCTTGGAGGGATGGTATTGGAAGAGTGGTCAAGAGATGAAGAGAAAGGCTTGTTCTTGATGCAAACATGTAGCAAGAGAGAGAGGAAGCGTTATCTAGGAAAGGCGTGTTCTGATGCCACTATGTATGCTGAGAGAGGGAGAGAGAGAGACGGTGTCGCTGGAATAAAGAGTACATAGAAATGTAAACACGTGTTGCGTGTTCTGCCTCTTCTGCTGTGGTTGCCGTAGCCGTACTGTCTCATTGTTTCATCATCGTTTCATCATCTCCTCGCATCCTGGGGTGACCCATAATAACAACACTACAACCCATCATATATATATCTATATATAAATCTCCAGAAATAGTACACATTGGACATTTATAGCAAATATGAGTGTTGTGTGTTCTAATTAAGTATGCATAAGTATCTACATACAAAAGCACGTATACTCATCTTACTGCATATATAAATTTGCTTGTGCTCCCATAATTCATTATTTCAACTAGTCATTGACTATTGATGACCCTCCTATTAAACTTAGCCAGTCACTTAAACTTTGGCTGAACAACTGAACACTTTAATTGCTCTCTCTTCTTGCAACAACACCGTTTCCTTAACCCATTGTACTAGTAAGGTTGCATATCTAGAGATGAGATAATTCAGAATTTTACAAAATATTGTTTTGTTGTTGTTGCAAAGCTTTTGTTTGCTATATGACATTTTCTCGGCATGTTTGCAGTAACTGTTTTTTTTCAGATCTAGGAATATGTCTCGTGTGGAAATTTCAAATGTTTCGAAGTACACATAATATTTTATCACTAAGAATAGCACTGTGTAGTGTGGCTTCCAGCTCGGGACAGTTAAAGGGAAATTACCTCCCCTTTTCGTAATTTACTGGACTTCGGTCAAACTTGAATGTCGGTGCTATACTATTCCCTGTTTAAACAACTTCACAGCTTGGTGAATAAATCGTCCTAATGTCTCGTTGCCTTTCACCCAGGAACTATAATTACCAAACAGAAATAATACTTATAACAAGGCAATAAATTTCAATTATGAAGTACACGGAGGTGATTTAAGCAACAAAGTTGGTAAAGATTTCAAAACGTTTACTATATGAAAAATATTTTTAAAAAGATCTTTTCATGCTACCACAATATACACAATTTTAATAATCAGTATGTATCATAAACATTACCGTTTCTTTTTGTTTAGTACAAACAGATTAATATGATTCCAATGAAAGATTCTATCTTAGTGTTCTGATTCATCTATTTGTTTTTTAATCACTATATATATGTGTGTGTTCTGCAATAAATTGAAGGTCTCACCAAATCCTTTTGTATCACATAGTATACTAGTCTCTGCAACAGATTATATCAACAACCCACAGATTCTTATCATTATTACATTTTCGTTCACACATACTTAAGAAGGATTTTACTGCTCACACAGTTGTGATCTGTTGAATTAGAATTCCTTTATTCTAATAATTTCTTTCTCGTGTTGTTTTTATTTGTCCTACACCAATGATTCTTGTTACTGGCAATCGAAATATATGCCTTCTTTTCTATGCATATATTATCTCTTTCCACCTGTTTTGTTTTCATCTGTCGACCGCCAAGTATTAAAGCAATGACAGATGAGCTGTTTCGTCTCTCTGTCTGAGCTTTGTTTCGAAGTTTCTATTCCATGGTTGGAAGGCTAGGATTTGGGAGTCCCACAGACCCAAGACGTACTACGTCCATAAACGCAATGACACATTATTGAAATAAACATCGATTACTTTGTGTAGATTATATACAACATATATTGTACATTAACATTTTGTAAGATTGTAATTTCTAAAGTGCTGTCTTCAGTATCTCACTTGACCTACTTGCATTTAAGTTAACAATTGAAATCAATATCTAACGCTAGAGTGTATTATTGTTTATCCAGGTAAGTATATAAGTAAGGACGGCTGTGCATTTTGTTGATCATTTCTTATGTCGATCGTTACGCTAATTCTTACATTAACACTGACGTCATGGGAGATTGTTGAATACATGCACGATCCCTGCTGTGTTGGTGTTTATAATGATGGACAACTGACTGGGACCAGGAAACCAAACATTGTGACTGAGTAGAGCACAGTCAAGTCCGTTCTTCAATGTCACGAGTCGTTGCTATGGGCAGGAAAAGGGACGTCACTCTTACATGAAAACATGTATTTCAACAGATAAAAGTAGCCTGTATGTAATGTAATTATTGTTAATTTATAAAAGTGGTGTCGCACCAGTTGATTTTTCAATAAATAATTCCTTCAATTCTTTCTTATCGGAATACACTGGAAGATAAAATTCTGAAATATCGACAGAAGAATTTCCTCTACCTACTCAAAAGATAAAGTAAGCAAATTCACTTTGCTAAATGTCTTCGTATCATTTCTCTTGATCAATATTTACAAGGCAAGCGGACATGTCGATTCTTCGCCGACCTCAAGATGTGGTCCCACTTGATTTCTAATTTCGTCTCATAATCTATCCTTTTTTATCTAGTAATCCAGTGCACGATTCGCGATAGAATACCGCTTATTTTTACTTCCTGCTTACGTCATTCTGTAAAAAAATGTTCTTGGCTTCACATTGAAATTTGATTACTTGTTTTCCGAACTTATTTTAAAATTACTGAAAGGAAAATGATTTCAAGAATATTTTTCATATTTTTGTGCGTTCTGGGCGGTAAGTAAGCAATATGTTTTAATTGTCAATACTAATTATTACGTACGTACAATTATAACGTACGTTTTGTACAGCTTAACCAGGGGAACTATCAATTCAGTTCTATAATACATTTGTTCTCGGACTCAAAGTTATCAATGAGAAGCATCGAATACGTTTTCTATAAATAATAAATAAATATAAATATGAATAAATAAGATAATCATATTGGTTCAGATAATTAATGATTTACTACAACCAAGAAAACTTTATTTTCTTGTTCCATGTAGAAACATACCAAGATTCTATGCTAGACATTTCTGCTTGCTTTGTCTATACGCTTCCAATTTACTGCTTGAATATTGAACCGGTAACAATACATGAAATACTAACACCCGGCATGTACGAAAATAATGTAACATTTGTTTTCATATCACAACACACCTTTGAACGTTTTTTATATAACTTCTAAATACATACAAGGGGCACTGAAGCACAGTCTCGGTATTGTAAGCAACCATTTATCAGAGTGTTAGCATCACGGAAAATTATATAACCGCACACATCCTTTATATTTCGCTGAGGTCCCAAATGTCCCTTCTAGATGCACATTATACAACTGTTCCAGAATCTTCGATCTGCTTCCCAAACATGCCGAGAATTGCTCTGAATTTCACATACGCTATCAAGCACATCAGGAGAAATGTTCTTAAAGTTCATGTGTGCATTTACCCAACATACCATAATGAATATTCACAATGATCTTTGTGGATTCTTGAGATCAAACTCAAGGCCACAAATGTCTGCCACATTGGTTCTCAAACGGAAGTCATGGGAATCAAATTACAGCAGCACGACTTACTGATAAGTTGACAACAATGCTGGATGCACACACCAAGGTATTCAAGTAGTCACTGTAGCATGAAGTGACAGCCAAATAGGCTTGCTCTGCCCTGCAAAAGCCGTTTGAGTCAGCACTAAATTTCAGGCATATTTCATCTCTAAACTCCTTTCTCTCTTAAAAAGATTTTCAACTTACAAATCGTGCAACAATTTCTTTAGCCCAATACACACACAACATAAGAAATATAGCAGTGATCAAAATTCACAAGCATAATGTACAACATAATCAAATTAGTGAAAATAGAAATAATGGTTCAATTACATAAACATTCTCCAATTCAAATCATAGATCAATAGCAAACATGTATGAAATATTTCTAAATCCATTCTTCCTTCATCAGTCAGTTCACCAATCATAAGCCAACTATTATCGGACTCGAGTTATGTTCAAATTCAAAGTTATTAGAATAGAGTGCTTCTTCAACAAAGAAAGTTTTAGCCCATTCTTATTGGATGAATTTCATCAAACTAGTAGTCAGACAAATTACTCATCCAGTTGGAAATGGTTTGGAATGAGTCAGCAATTTTCTAGCATATTCTCAACTCGAGTTGTTTACTTCAACTCTGACACAAAAATGCCAGCATTTTTGTCCTTTTGTTTTACTTCTTCTTTGTTACTGGTTGTGTCTTCATTTTCCTTCTATGGTTTTCCTTTCCTTTTGTGGCTTTCCATTTCTTTTGTGGCTTTCCATTTCTTTTGTGGCTTCTCATTTTCTTAGGTGGCTTCCCTTTCCTTTTGTTGTTTCCCTTTTCTTTTGTGGCTTTTTAAATTCCTTTTGTGGCTTTCCATTCCTTTAGTGGCTCTCCATTCCTTCTGTGTCTTTTCTTTCCTTTTGTGGCTTCCCTTTTCTTTTGTGATCTTGCTTGTCTATTGAGTTCCACTTCCTGTGTCTACCTGATCTATTTTTACCAACTGGCTCAAGTGGTTTGACCTGACGAGGACACATAGTGAGTGAGCGACTGTGACGATGTGTGACAAATTCTGTGTCATGACCTCGTGACCCAATTGCTCGTTTCAAAATTAAATTTTTGAACGGACCTTTGTTGAAATTCACCCGTGATACATCAGTATCTAGAAGCTTCTAGCAAGGTCGGATTGTTGCATAACTTTAGGCCAGTGTCCAGCACCTTCGAGATCAACAACATACCACGTGAACGGTCACGTGATGCGTTCAATGCAGTTTCATAAAAATGATCATAACGCGCCAAAACTCTCACTCACTCCCAGACCGGCAGACATACCAGGCAGCTTTAACATAGCTCCGTCCCGCCGCCATACCAGAGTCGTAAGAGAGTCGAAGATGAACCCGCGCTAGAGCAGTAAAATCTACTTTTAAGAGGTAACAATAACACGTCTACTTCTTACAGTATCTATTGCATTTATTGATTGTATTTTGTAATTGAATTGATGTATGTATTTTGTGCAGCTTAGCGCTATTTTAGCCAAAGCACGTGTTTCGATGTAAAGGGACAAATCTAAAAGTTATTGTATATAAATTATTGTAACTTTTTCTTATCTTTAATTTATATAAATCTTAAATTCCCTAGTGCCGCCAGTATGTCTGTGCACGTGGTGAATTCTTCTTTGTAATTCAAATTGTTCTTGCATATAATTTTTCGTGTAAAATTGTAAAGCATTCATGCTTCATTTTGAATTAATCCTTTGTGTGAATTCTAATTTTTAATGCTGTAAATATTTGAGAATTCATACGTTCGTGTAACGTTATATGTAACACACACGTGAACCACAATGTATATTTAAATATAACCATATTTGAATTGTAAACGACACGATAGTCAAAGATTCTAAATTCAGAACCTTAACCAAAGAAACATGTGCTTGGGTTTTGCGAATATAGACGCAAATAGTTACAGAGCCCAAATCCTTTGTTTCAGCCGGGTTCTTCTTATGTTACTCCTCTCTACCTTCGTACTTCTTGAGTCGTACACCGACTCGGGTGTCTTCATGACCCATACGTGAACTATGCAGAAGTACCTCGTGTTAACTACGGTTAACGATTCGTCGCAAGTACATTAGCGATGCAGTAATTGAGTGGACGATTGACTGTTATGCTATGCAGTACTGACGATGAGCCAAAGTGATGTGGACCAGTTCTAACCAGTTGAACCCCACGTGCGACCAAGAGTGTAGTTAAGTATATCTACTAGGGTCCAGAATCAAGTGACTATTTGGCAAACCAATTCTCGTTAAACAAGAGAATTCTCGTTAAGACTTTTAACAAAGACGGTAAAATGAGAGAACAACGCTGTGTAGAATTAAGACGTCGTGTTGTAATTAATCGTTGCTGTTAATTGTTAAACTTATTAAATCTTATTTCATTTTGTTAAGAACCTCTTTTTGTAGTAAATTTGTATGCATATAGACCAAAAGACGTGGATTGGATGGGGGCTGTCTGAGCAAAACGAATGACGTAATGAATGCATATGAATCTAAGAGAGTTTTTAACGATTTCCAATCTAGCTAATGTACGCAAATTATCAGTTTCGTAAATCTGTGATCTAGACTACAAAGATGCATTTTTAATTTAGTCGAATGATGATTTGAGCAACCAGTCTGTTTAGGTTAAACGAGAGAGAATTAATTTAAATAGTAAATTAAAGTTCTATAATTTCCTAAGCAGGGTCTTTAAATAAATACTGGAAACGTAACAAGTGGGGGCTCGTCCGGGATTGATATGTATTAAATTGTAACATTTTTATATACATAGGGCGTATCATAAACCTAGTAACGAACATCTGAGAATTGCCAATATTCTATTGATTCAGGATTGTTGAAATATTTATCTTGCTTTTGTTGTGACATGTGCATGTATTCTTTTGCAGAGTAGCGTGCATGTTAGTTAATGTTGATATATTTAAGCGTAGTTAAATATGTCATGTTAGCTATTGATGATTTATTTAGTATTGTGTTACTGGATACTTCATTGTAAGAGGTCGACGTGTTATACCGCCAGCTAGGAGAGTTATCGGTAGTAACAGACTTCGGACTATTATATTTAGGGTACTAAGTATAATGTGTAATGTTGTATGGTTGGAGCCGTGACATTACGAAAGCCTTGGAGACAACAGATTTGTAACCAAGCAGGTGAACGTGTAACCAACGCGTAATTTATTTCGGAAGGTGTTCTGAATAAATTCAATAATTTTTGTAAGGTTGTAGCCTAAAAGTTATTGTGGGATAAAAGCGGAGTTTTATCGCCTACGGTTAGATACACAATCACGAGAGATATTTATTGTAGCCAGACGCGCTAAATAAATAAGATGGATCTCGAACAGACTATTGCGAGTCTGAGAGAGATAGGTTCCTTGATCGGATACCGAACGGAAGACGAGGTAATGAACTTCGTGAGAACTGAACTAGACAGGAGAGAGAAAGCAAAGAGAGAGGAAGAGGAAGAAGAAAGGTTAGAGATAGAACATGATCACATTATGTCTTTGATACATCTAGGGATCAACTATCGGAAGAACAGTGTAGGGAGCTTACAGCTCATGGAGATTCTAAAACGCGAACAGGAGATAGGCATATCACTAAAATATAAAGGTGAACCGCTACGTAATTCTGCCCTACTTGCACTCAATGAAAAGGAAATAGAACACAGGGAAGAAAAGATATCTTCATTAAGCTCACGTGTAAAACTTACAGAAGCGCAGTTGTGTGATAAAGATTTCCGATTCAAAGGGGAGGCTGAAATACGAGACTTAACGTTCGAAATTAGGAAGTTGAAGAAAGAGAGGCTAGTGCTTATGGAAAGGAAAGAAAGTCTAGAATTAGAATGGTTGTGGACAGAAATCGAAACAGAGTCTAAATTTGCTGGGGAAAGTACTGTTGACAAATTACGACAGGAAGGTCAGGCCGTGAACTTTGACTTGCCGAGGTCAAACGCCGCGAGCGTGGAGACTGACACACAGAAATTAGTCGCGCTACCGAACACAGCAGACGAATTAGACAGTTTGATTGAAAACAAAAACAAATGTTTTGACGAAACCATTACAGTTCAACTTGCTAACCAGTTTACAGAAACAGTTGGCGCACCACCAAAGCTTGATCTTGAAACAGAGACAAGAAAAGACACTGTTGTTAAGGACTTAATAACACGTGTAGAATTTGGACGAACACATACACCGCCGTGTACGTGTGACACCTTGTTTGACGGACTGAATGCGCATGATAAGATAGAGACAGATTCTATCAGTTGTGTACCGTTAAGGTGTGATGAAACTTCTAGCAACACAGTGACTGATTTTTCTGACAGGACAAATATGCATGAGAAGATAGAAACAGATTCTATCGGTTGTGTATTGTTGAAGGGCAGTGACGCATCGACTGAGTCTACTGACCGAACTGTTAGTTTAAGAGAGAATGTGCTCGCTACGAAGACTGACATCGGTAGATCTCGATCTCCGATGATTGACGTGAGTCATGACGTAATTTTGGAACACAAGATTATTGCGTTATGCGAGGTTTCGAGTGCTAACACATTGATAGCCAGGGAAACAGAAGTATTTGATCCAGATGACAGCATAGGTAGCATTACAGACGAAGACAATGTGCCTATGATAAATTCATTTACTTCAGATGACATGACAGTTGTCAGAGCTGAGACAGAGTTCTTTTCCAAACGTGACATGGAAGAAGATATAGTCGAAAACTGTACAGGGACGGTCGACGATAACAATGCATGTGTACTGACGTGTATGCACACAGTTGTCAGAGACATGGCAGAACTGTCTGCAGATAAATCACTTAATGGAATTAGTGACGTAGACAGAAGCCACGGTACATGGACTACCTTTATTGACTCACCTGTTGAGATAAAGGAATATCATGAGTACGTACCAAAAACTGAGACAAGTGGAAGTAAGGAGGAGGGGGTTTCATTAACTGATATGTTCCTTGATTCACTGATGAAAAGTGCGGAGTGTAATCCTTGGTTGATCAAAGACACAGTACAAATGAGTGACAGAACTAGATTGATAGATAATGGAAACCGGAGTGACGGACTGATAACCAGAGTAGGTGGGACATCAGGACTGTTACTGACATCAGATGCAGAGAATTATGATAGAGGAAACAGTGGGAGTGTAGCCTACAACACACAGAGAATAGACATAGCGATGTTATTCATTGTGACAGGTGACATTCACTGCCAGTTAGTGACTGAGACTGACAGAATTTCCATCGTAGATTCTGACGACCTGATGAGAAGACATATTGAATTAACTGAGTCAGTGGAGACAGATTATGTTAGTTCAATAAACGGTATGGTCCAGGGGAGACAATCAGTAACTCTTGGGGAGTTTAAGACAGAACCCTTGTTCATACAACCACGGGAATCTGACTTGCTAGCGAGTGAGTCTGACCCCACAGTGACTAGAAAATACTCGAGTGGAGAGTTAGACAATTCTAGAGTCACAAAAGAGACACAGACTTATGTTGTCAAGGAGAGAGACAAATTGACAGACATAACAGTCGAACACCTAGTTGTGAATGGGTTAAAACAGAAAACAACTAGTGGGATGAGGTATTTCACTTCAGTCTATGATAAGATCAGGAGAACGGAACCTCCAGATTTAGGGGAGAAGCTAATGTTGCAATTCAGGTACTTCAGAAAGACTGGTAGCCGTGACAGAGCACATTTGCGAACCTATGACGTTAGACTTGATGCGAAATGGACCCATAGTAGATCTGACGCCATTCCGACGAAAGACGTTGAGTGCATGCGAACTAGAGACGTTCAATGTGTACACAATGACGTAACTACAGATGCACGAAACACCAAGAGAGCAAATTTCCATTTGCGTGAGTTCAGTGACAAGGCTAAGAGCGATAGATTTGAAATTCTGACATCGCATAGTCAAGGCCACAGTGACACTGACATGATACGAAACGTATCGAGAAGTTTGAAACTGTTAGACAGGGTAGAGACCAGTCATGCAGAAACTGACACTACCAGAAACATTTTAAACTTGACAAGTACTTTGGAGAGTTTTGAAAGAGATAAAACACTTCAAGGACGTACTTACCGGACAAGAAATGAAAAGTCTAAACTTGACATGCAATATATTGCACCCCACGGTGACATTCTGACGAACAGAGTAAGAAAGAAAGAATACAGTTGTCATGCCGTAGACATGTTGACACACATGGACGATGACGTGTATTGGGATTGGGGTAGAACTACGAAGATTGTGCTAGGCAGGATAGTGCAGCAGTAGGAATAATGATTTGATACCTTCTTTGAAATTTCATTATTTCCTTGTTGTACCGTAGTTGGTGGTTGTTATTGTGAATATGTTGGACATTTCATGAAACTTGGGACAAGCTATAACACTGATTGAATTGTGTTAGTGTTGTAACTCTGAATATGACAGGGAGACTGATAGATGGTTCAGTGAGTTGGTAATTCATAGACTCTGATATTTGGTTGATACAGGAAATCAATATCTGGAACTTTTCATAACCTGCATATTGATAGTGTTGTTCATTGGAAGTCATTTTTTTGATCACACTATTGTTGGATACGTATTCAGTGGAATTGGTTGATGTTGGATTTCTATTCTGAATAATCTGATTAGATCGAACTAGGTTGTGTGTGAACTATTGATTATTGGGACAGATAGTGAGAATTTCAGAACATGTTATTCCATTGGATGGATGTCTATTAAATTAGACTGGACCCTTTCTTAAATCATTTTTCTTTGATTTCTGAAGTGAGAAATATTGTATGAGAGTGCCGTTAATCTAGAGTTGACTTCCCTGCCGCGTTACATTATTTCTGGTTATGTTGAAATTTTTTAATTGTAAATTTTTTCTTCATTTTGCACTTCTACATTTTATAACACATAATTTGTAGGAGGCATTTATCTTTTGGTAAGATAAACGCCTCAAAAGCAAGGGGGTGTGACGATGTGTGACAAATTCTGTGTCATGACCTCGTGACCCAATTGCTCGTTTCAAAATTAAATTTTTGAACGGACCTTTGTTGAAATTCACCCGTGATACATCAGTATCTAGAAGCTTCTAGCAAGGTCGGATTGTTGCATAACTTTAGGCCAGTGTCCAGCACCTTCGAGATCAACAACATACCACGTGAACGGTCACGTGATGCGTTCAATGCAGTTTCATAAAAATGATCATAACGCGCCAAAACTCTCACTCACTCCCAGACCGGCAGACATACCAGGCAGCTTTAACATAGCTCCGTCCCGCCGCCATACCAGAGTCGTAAGAGAGTCGAAGATGAACCCGCGCTAGAGCAGTAAAATCTACTTTTAAGAGGTAACAATAACACGTCTACTTCTTACAGTATCTATTGCATTTATTGATTGTATTTTGTAATTGAATTGATGTATGTATTTTGTGCAGCTTAGCGCTATTTTAGCCAAAGCACGTGTTTCGATGTAAAGGGACAAATCTAAAAGTTATTGTATATAAATTATTGTAACTTTTTCTTATCTTTAATTTATATAAATCTTAAATTCCCTAGTGCCGCCAGTATGTCTGTGCACGTGGTGAATTCTTCTTTGTAATTCAAATTGTTCTTGCATATAATTTTTCGTGTAAAATTGTAAAGCATTCATGCTTCATTTTGAATTAATCCTTTGTGTGAATTCTAATTTTTAATGCTGTAAATATTTGAGAATTCATACGTTCGTGTAACGTTATATGTAACACACACGTGAACCACAATGTATATTTAAATATAACCATATTTGAATTGTAAACGACACGATAGTCAAAGATTCTAAATTCAGAACCTTAAACAAAGAAACATGTGCTTGGGTTTTGCGAATATAGACGCAAATAGTTACAGAGCCCAAATCCTTTGTTTCAGCCGGGTTCTTCTTATGTTACTCCTCTCTACCTTCGTACTTCTTGAGTCGTACACCGACTCGGGTGTCTTCATGACCCATACGTGAACTATGCAGAAGTACCTCGTGTTAACTACGGTTAACGATTCGTCGCAAGTACATTAGCGATGCAGTAATTGAGTGGACGATTGACTGTTATGCTATGCAGTACTGACGATGAGCCAAAGTGATGTGGACCAGTTCTAACCAGTTGAACCCCACGTGCGACCAAGAGTGTAGTTAAGTATATCTACTAGGGTCCAGAATCAAGTGACTATTTGGCAAACCAATTCTCGTTAAACAAGAGAATTCTCGTTAAGACTTTTAACAAAGACGGTAAAATGAGAGAACAACGCTGTGTAGAATTAAGACGTCGTGTTGTAATTAATCGTTGCTGTTAATTGTTAAACTTATTAAATCTTATTTCATTTTGTTAAGAACCTCTTTTTGTAGTAAATTTGTATGCATATAGACCAAAAGACGTGGATTGGATGGGGGCTGTCTGAGCAAAACGAATGACGTAATGAATGCATATGAATCTAAGAGAGTTTTTAACGATTTCCAATCTAGCTAATGTACGCAAATTATCAGTTTCGTAAATCTGTGATCTAGACTACAAAGATGCATTTTTAATTTAGTCGAATGATGATTTGAGCAACCAGTCTGTTTAGGTTAAACGAGAGAGAATTAATTTAAATAGTAAATTAAAGTTCTATAATTTCCTAAGCAGGGTCTTTAAATAAATACTGGAAACGTAACAGCGACTCAAACTATCATCTCTGATGTCATTCTTACTCCTGGATGAGTGGCAAGGGAAGATAATTACGCTAATTTACAGTAATGTTCCTATTTTAATTATTTGTTTTTTCTTTTACCTTTGCTTCATGATGTTAATACGTGTTGTTTGTGTATATTGACAAATAATTAAAATATTGCAGGAACATTATCTAGTGGATAATGAAATAAACTCTTCAGTGATTGGAGGCAATACAGTAGTTAATTAGATGTCACAATTTATCTCTATTTTCTTTAGCAAGGACAGCTAGTTTGAATGTCATTGATTTCCTGATTGCCATGTTTGTGTGCATCCATATTTCTTATGATGATTCAGTGCTATATGTTGTATGGTATGCGTGATAAATTTATATCATTAAAATAAATTTATATTTCTATTATTGTTCCACTATTTCCTAGTTATATATTTGAAAGAAAGGATTCATTCATCATGGTGGTGGGTCATGACGTAATAAGTAAGAAGTCAGACGCAAACGAGAACCGTGGAATGTGAAAGCCCATGACGAGTATACGGGTCGAAACGCCAGGTCAATTTTAACTTGAAGTATAGATTTGTCATAGAATTATTAGAATCGAGTATGGGTACCTGTGGAGAGGCCACCTTATCGCTGACCCAGTCCACATCAAGAAGTATATTATATACAGAGAGAGAATGTAATCCTCAGTATTAAGTAATACTTAAACTAAGAAATATCTGTCACAAATAGTTCCAATTATAATTATTAATGACAGTATTAGTGGAGGTGGAAGAAATGGTATTAATTAATAATGACAATGTTAGTGGAGATGGAAAATAATATTAATTAATAATGACAATGTTAGTGGAGATGGAAGAAGTAGTATATATTGTTGCAGTTGCAGGAATAGTAGGAGAAAGAGCAATGAAAAGCTATAATAGTAGGACGAAAGATTGGCCCTAGTAGTAATAGTAGTAGTAGTAGTAGTAGTAGTAGTAGTAGTAGTAGTAGTAGTAGTAGTAGTAGTAGTAGTAGTAGTAGTAGTAGTAGTAGTAGTAGTAGTAGTAGTAGTAGTAGTAGTAGTAGTAGTAGTAGTAGCAGTAGTAGCAATAGTAGTCCAATTCTATGGAGTCTATTTTTTTTAAAGTCAATATGTTTTTTGCATCAGAAAACCTTTTATTAAACTGTGGAGCCAGCGGCAAAGTTGTCACTGCTGAGAAGACCACATCTCAAGATTATGGCCAACTACTGAATTACACCAGTACTTCTATGCAGACCCTGTCTTCCAGCTCTCTGCGAACTACCACAGGTATTATTGATATCATTTTGAGGGTTTGGCGAACTGAAACATTTATGTTGATATTTTTTATTTTATGTTCATTTGTCAGAATTGCATGTTCTCATGCTTATAAAGAATGTTTATTTAAGAAAAATATTGATGGAGACGTCTATTTATATGTGCATATATTCTTGAAAATCTCTATCACTTTTATCATCATTATCATCATACTTCTACTAACGCTGCTGCTTCTACTACTATATCACTAAGCGACTTCTATTGCTGCTGCTGTTACCAATGTACTAATTTTGAACTGATCTCTTGGCATTAACAACATAGCAGTCGAACTGAACATTCATGACATAGAAAAGGTCCCCATTATCAAGGCTGTGCACGAACCTATTAGTAGTGTCTGTATGCAAAATGTGCATCTTTACCACACAGCCATACAACTCTTTTCATGATTTTTGTTGAACATACCCCCTCCCTCATTTGATCCCACAAACAAACATTGTATCGCATTTTCAGGCAAGATATTGTAAAAATCGTTGATATTTAACTTTTTATTCCCTAAAATATATTTATCTACTTGTACAAACTAGGTGACTATTACGCTTTGTCACCTATTATAATATGAATATGATGGTCCAAGAGTTGTGGGTCGGGCATATTGCGGTTATTGGTGACGAATTATGATAATGGATGGCAGCCACAGCAGCAGACATGACAACATACTCGGTTGTTGTTACATTGTCTTTATTTCCATTCATGTCGACACAATACAGGGCGGGGCTCAAGCAGACATCGACGTACATGGCTCATGCAGAAGCAGACATAGCGATCTCCTCTTTCACACACACACACACACACACACACACACACACACACACACACACACACACACACACACACACACACACACACACACACAAACACACACACACACACACACACACACACACACACACACACACACACACCAATCATGCCCATTGTATTTTGGAAATGCGGTCCTTACCGTATGCCCCTAACAGCAGAAGGGACAATCTATATGAAAAGTCCACTAAAAATTGTTTTGGCGTTTCCTTAATTACTTTCAAATATCAGTTGCAGCTAAATGCCTAAGAGCTATGTAACAAATCAAGTATAATAACGAAACATCATGATAATGCTTTAAACTACAATTTTTTACCTATATATAATTTATATATAATTTAAAGAATTAGACCTAAAATACCATGAAGTATGTATTGGCAGCCTATATAAAAAATACTCTCACACACAAATAACAAAATACATAAATACAATAGTACCAGTCATCATTGAAAAGTACATCACTTAACAAATATAAATTATCTCCTTCCATTTATATAAACTTTTAATACAACTAACAAGGGAATAAAATGGCATATAAAGATAAAAGTATGTTCTAGACCACACACAGTGCTCTAGCCAATCATTGCATGTGTTATTATTAGAAGCAAAAGCAAGGGGATTGACCCAGATCTGTTAACACATCATTAATTACTGTCTCTCGCCCAACAATACTCAAGCAATACACATACATAGACACCTGCACATAGGCAAATACAGGCACACGCAAACACAATTAAACTCACAGTTTAAGAGAGTCCTTACATGAAAATTGTCAGGTGTTATGAACATCTTTTATGAACATTGTCAACCATATAAACACTTTTGTCTACCTACCACAGAGTTAAACATAGATTGGGTCTAATCTTAATTCGAAACTATAAGAGCAACGTTATTCACAAAAGACCGTAACACATCGAAAACCAAAAATTGAGTGAAAATCAAACAATGAATTATATTTTAACTTCAGAATATCAATAAAAATCACGAGCAGTAAAATTGCCAATGGTGCTGTATTTTGTATATCTGTACATAAAGGCACATCATAGATGTTATTGTTCATTATTACCCATTCAAATTTGAATCTATAACTACATCGTTTGAACACAACACTGATCTCTCTGAAGTATAAATTACGTGATACGTATTTCGAAAATCTGGAAGGCGTAAATTGTATACTGAATTACATTCCATTTACACACGTTACCTTTTGCAATGCATTAAAATAACACAATCTTATAGCCACATGATTCACTTCAGGCCAATTGACGTCAATAATTATAATTATAATTATCTGTCAAATGAGCTATAAGCAAGCGAATGTAAACAAGATTGGCCTTACCATTTGGTCAACGCCTTATTTATTGTACCAAATTGTCTTCCGTTATTTAGAGTTACCATTACTTATTGATTCACTAGTCACTGGTTTCGATTTAGTGCTAGCACTGATCACCAGCTTGGATACAATGCCATTACTTTTCACCACATCGACTTGGGCTAACTCTAATTGATATTAAGTTTAACACACATGTATCCTACATTGTGCATTCGTTATTTTCATTATAATTTAAAATCAACATCTATGGACTGTCTTAAACATCTCAATTTTATGACGAAATATTCAATTAAGATGGCTATATGCTAACAAGAGTTAAATTAATGGATTTAGATAATTAGGTATAATGACATTTATCTGCCTAATGATTATGCTAGAATTAAGACCGAGTTTGCTTATATCTATCTACCTAATGATGGTATGAGAGTTTTACAGATAGAAAGACATACAGGCAAGCAGAGACATACATACATACATACATACATACAGGTAGATAGATAGATAGATAGATAGATAGATAGATAGATAGATAGATAGATAGATAGACAGACAGACAGACAGACAAACAAACATAGATAAATAGACAGACAGACAGACAGATAGATAAATAGACAGATAGATAGATAGATAGATAGATAGATAGAATCTGATAGATAGATAGATAGATAGATAGATAGATAGATAGATAGATAGATAGATAGATAGATAGATAGATAGATAGATAGATAGATAGATAGATAGATAGATATGTACATATAATTATAGTCTTTGATTTATTATAATAAATCCAAGACAATGTGTGTATAAATTTTAATTTCCATGTATTTTAAAACTTATATATATCATTCAATGTAAGTGAAAGTATATTTACGGTAAATGGTTGTAAAGAAATGAGATGATACAAGGGAAGCTATATTTAACTATTTGTTAAAGTATGTTTACAGGAATGAGTAGTCTCCGTTTTACAAATATACACAGTTATATTTTAGTATGCTAATTTTAATAGATATTGCTCATGAATGTCATTAAAATAATAAATGTTAAAATTATGTTTCTTTATATTTTTCTTCTTCATAAAGCATTTTTTCCTGAAAGACATACATATTCAATTTTAGTAAATTATTTAAAAATTCAAATATACTAACAACTAACAACCATACTGGAATAGCAAGTGTAAAGTAAACGGAACAAAATCACTTTTTGATTCTTGTGTTCAAGGGAAGCTGTATATTACTATTTATTACAGTATGTTTATAGGAATAAGTAGTCTCCCTTCTTCATAGACATTGCACACGAGTACTATACTAAAAATTATAAAAGTTAAAATCTAACTCTATTTCATTTATAGTGCACAGAAATGTTGTGCTTCTCTCTTTTAATTTATAAATACTTTAACAACTCATCAAGTCTGCTATGATGCATACGACATGACGGTTTGATGAGATGGACGGCATAGTTAGATCAGTTGATTTTTCATGCGCTTTGTAGTCCTCTTTGAATATTATTGCCGCTCTTACGGACCTGAATAATGAATTAATTCATTCTGTTTTTTTTCCGTGCCACACACAAAATAATTGATTTTCTTTAATTATAAATCAATTCATATTTTTTTCTTATTCAGTACACAAAATAATGGATTATGTAGGTTGTATAATGGTGAATGTATAAGAAATGGTTCCTTTATTTAACAGATCACATAATGAAAATGACGTACTGGCAACTACTCTAATTTATTTAACAGATCACACATTAAAAATTATGTACTTGAAAGTACTTTACACAACGTACTGGTAACTACTCTCATTTTCTTACTACTACAAACAACAAGCCTTTGGGAGAGCAACTCTTCCTTATACGTCAGACAGAAAGACTTTCATTTCCCTCTACAAATAATCAAAATACGATAAGTACAAGAAAATAAATGTTTTATAATATCGACAGTGATTATTCAATCGCTTTCCGTTTTTAGCTCAATGCTTTGCCTGTTTTGATGTAAACTTATTAGAAATGGAGCTTGTGTGATGACCTTTTGAATTACAGTTGTTAGATTTTATATATAAATATTTTTTACTGGTCGGATTAATTTTGTCACTGTACTGATTAAGTTTATTTTCACGTGCATATCTTTCTCTATTTGGTTATCAACGTGTTAATGACGCATTCAAATTGAAATGTAGAAGTAAATATGAAATAATTCATTATAATGGCGCTGTCAAAAGTGTTTACACACGTCATCTACAGCAAACGTCATAAACACAAGTATGCATTACGTGATTGTGTTCCGTTTACTTTAGACATACTTGCTATTCCAGTAAGGTTGTTAGTTGTTAGAATATTTGAATTTAAATAATTTCATTATAATTATTAAGTATAATAATTATAATTAATGACAAGGGAACAAAGGAAGAAACAACAAAGCATAACGAAGGGCTGTTTAGAGCCACAATTAAGAAAGACGTGCATACGGTAGGATACTGAAAAAAATAATTAAAATATAATCGATGATGTTTATCTTCGGAATATTATCGACGTCTTTTTTGTTTGTTTGTTTGTTTTTTTGTTTTTACACTTTCAGCGAAGGGAATTTCCGCAGACAACAAAAAGTGGATAATCGGTGGAACGTTCATAGGGTTCGTTGCTGTGCTTGTTGCCGTCGTTGTGGTGTTCTTGTTCTTCCACTATAGACAGAGAGATGGCGATGAAGGAGGCAGAGAACCAATGAGGGAGATGAAGATAATAGACAGATTAAACACAGTGAAACCTCAATATAAGGCTATAATTGGATCGAATTAATTGCGGAGTCGGGTTAAATGCGGGATTTTACAATATTTTAATTTTTTTCCGAGATCACATACGTTTATTCATGTCTAATGTAAAAAAATCGGGTTAATATAAATGGAGTGCATTATAATAGTAGTATGCTATGCAATGACACTAAGAAGTGGCACAATGCTATCCCGTAAGTTCAGGGTTCACCGTTTTAATAATGTCTATCTTGGTTCCTTCACTACAGATGTTTCTAGTTAATTATAATGCACACACGCACAAGGCAACACACGTGCACACAAGCGAACGCCTGTGAGTACCTGCGTTATCGCTTGTAACGATAGGTATGCCAGAAAAGTTCATCCTCTCAAGGTGTTTTTAAAGTATGATTATAAAACTTTAAAAATAATATAACGATATAACAATGCCACTACGTTCATATATCGTAATCTGACAAGCATAAGTAGACGTGAGATAGATAGAAAGATAGATGAGAGGATGCAAGTCATAAAATTCAACTTTTATTTACATTTGCCTTTCTGCCATGACTTCTTTGGTCTGTATAAAAAAATGAGTGATTACTTCTAGCTTATCAACCGGCCAAACGTCAAGCATCTTCACCTTTCACGTCTCTCTACTTTGTCCATCTTCATTAACAACCCTTCAACAGTGGCACACCTAGTGCCAGACATCGAAATCGGCCCAGACCGAAAGTGCCATTATCGTCATCAACTTGTAGATATGCGAAACATTTTTAATATATTACTTGGATCCGTAAATAACAATTTTAAAATTTTCTAAATAATTAGCTGAGCTGACCCACATTCAACCTTCGAGAAATAGTGACCTTTCGCTCTCTTTAATTATGTATTTTTGTTCACCCACTCCCTCCATCCATCCAGAGAATGTATTCTGCTGCGAAACATGACAATGCAATTTTCTCTGATAATTTTACTGCATCTCAGGTCTTCTGGCTCTAAACATGACTTCTGCAATTTTATGTTTGCTTATCCAAACCATTTGCATTAAAGCTACATCTCTATCGTTTTGATGAATTATTTCGGTTTGTCGGAAGTCGTTACTAGGTTACTTATGTGACTCGACATCTTTTTAATCTAACACACACACACACACACACACACTCACACACACACACACACACACACGTATATACATGCACACGCACACACATACACACAAAACAAAGTAATACAATTAACATTGGTCACACGCAGATGACAACATGTATATAAGATAAGTTTGGTTTGTTTGGAATGGAGTAGACTGAGACCTTTTTAGGAGTATTATTGCTAACAAAGCTTATCACAGAAGACCTGATACAAAGCTTATCAAGAAACGTGAATGTCACAGGACATCTGATACAATGCTTGTTAGTAAATAGCCGTATCGAAGCAAATTATTACTATTAATAATAGTAAATATATCTTTTAAATAAAAATAAACCCAGCACTAATATATTTCTGCATACTTAGAAATTAAAGTAAAATTTTATAAGATAACTGTGTTCCTCTCAGTAAACACATATTCTCAGTCTTCATTAATGTATTTTTTCTCTTTCCTGTGTGCATCCATTGTTAATCTGCAAACAAAATCTTTTTCGACAATATATCCTTGACTGAAAGACTATTCACCGCAAAGAAAGACAAATGTGAGTAATGGAAAGACAAATGTGAGTAACGAAAATGTTTCTGTGAGTAAACAAAGACTACGTGGATAAAGAAAAATTAAGTTAATAATAAAACGTAGATAAAGGAAATAATGCTATAGAAATTAGACAGATTAATATAGATAAATGATAAATTATATATAATAAAGTTTATATTTATAAAAGGGAGACCACTGTAGATAAAAGAAATAATACTTGGTTATAAGAGACTAAATAAATGAAAAAGGGCAACATTGGATAAGAGATAAGCAACTGTGAATAAAAGAAAGAATATTTTAGAAATAAGAAGCACAACCGTGGATTAAAGATAGACTAGTCAGATATTCTAACTGTCATGCATGTAACAACCATTAACAACTGTGGATTAAAGATGGACTACTCAGATATTCTAACTGTCATGCGTGTAACAATCATTAACAACTGTGGATTAAAGATGGACTACTCAGATATTCTAACTGTCATGCATGTAACAACCATTAACAACCGTGGATTAAAGATGGACTACTCAGATATTCTAACTGTCATGCATGTAACAACCATTAACAACTGTGGATTAAAGATGGACTACTCAGATATTCTAACTGTCATGCGTGTAACAACCATTAACAACTTCTGAATATGGAGGGGGAGCATCGGAGTAGACAGGTGGATCAATGCCGGTAAAATTAGTTGACTGGTACTGATTTTCTCCAACATTCCTGGATGGAAGTTCGTCTCCAAATGTCGAGTACGCATAATTGGTGAAGAATGGAGCAGTTGGTGTTGTGGTGGTGGACGATGTCGGCACAGTGTACACATCCTGTCTGTTCTGGGACGCAGGAGCTTGTGTCCTCCGATTTCGAGAACTCACGTTGTCCCTGTTAACGACAGGAACATTGGAACGGCGTGCCGGTGACCTGAATAATTTCTTTCGGCACTGGTAGATAATAACGCAAAGTACTATCAACACCAAGCAAGCGCCAACGACTCCTCCGATGATTGAAGCAGTCGATGGACTACTTTGAGATGTATAGTCACCGTGATATCGTACATCCACTAAAAAAATCAAAAGTAGAAGTACTTTAATAAATGTGTTGGTCATGGCTAAGGCTGTTGTTAATTAAATTAACTAATAGAACGTTTTCCCCATTATGGATTGTATTATTTTAAAAAAATGTTTAGAATATTATTTTTTAATTATTTATCTATTGCAATCGATGACGTAATCACTGTGAACTCGAATGGCCACGTCGCCAATGCATTGAACATATTTGTGCTTTTGAAATTTCAACTTTGCATTGTTCATTTTCAGTCACAACTGTTAATTTATTCCTTTATTATTCTATTATTAAAGTATATCACACAATTATTATTTGATGCTTACCTGTGTGTCTGTGCGTTTTCGTGCGTGACTGAGCGGAAGAGTGTGCGTGATATAAAGTGCTCTCCGATAAATTATATTATTATCTATCTTTGTTATTAAGTAGACTTTGCATATCTCAACATAGCTTTATTTTCAGAAAACATACCAATTGCCAACTTTGTTTTTAAGTACTCTTTGCTTATTCAATCATGATTGTTAAAGTACTCTTTGCTTGTTCAATCATGTATTTTAAGTACTCTTTCTTGTTAAATCATGTTTTTAAGTACTCTTTGCTTGTTCAATCATGTTTTAAGTACTCTTTGCTTGTTCAATCACACCTGTAGCCAACTTTGTTACAAACCTGATTTCGAATATTCAAAAGTAGATTTATTTTCAGTCCTTCAACACAAAAGGACTGTTTGGTAAATACAAAAATATTTTTGGTTTTAGAAAATCGTTGTAGTTGTTAAATAAGTAATTATTGTTCCCACTGTTTCCAACCCGTATCTTATACCTGTTGTTGTAGTAACAGAGGACACGCGAACGGCCTTGTAGCTGACGCTGAACCCTGACCCGGTTACGGAGAAGTCCGAAGTAAAACGGATCAGCATGTTTGTACCAGTGCTATACACGTTTAATAGTGTATAATTGTAACTGCAGATTCTTGCGAGTGAAGGAGAATACACTGTACCGCCTGCAAATACGGACATGCCATAGAATCACAAGTTGTTCAACAGATGTATGCAGAGCGAAACTCCGTTAAGCGAATTCACTTACAACATTTCACATATAACAACTTACATTAGAAGCCTATTGCAAACAAACTAATTGCACTAGATGTGCAACATTAAATTAATTCCTTTAAAATAATTTCAGAAAAAAGTGGGTCGACGTTCAAGGACGGTGCTCGATCTAAATTATTTCAAACTCGATTTACATGACCATTCGTTATTTGCTAACGACAGCACGGCATCCATCTTCCAGAGCTACAATCCAAAGGCCTGACGGCTATTTCGACTTATACTTTTAAAAATAATTTAAAATACATTTATCTATGCTAAAAACTAATCTCTTCCACATTATTGCATAATATTTCCTTCTTCAATATTTTAATTTAATATTTCAGTTTGATGTTACATATTATGCTCATTTGCACTGTAAATACAATTTCATCAAAGATCCAGCGGGGACACTATTTTTGTCAAGCAACATTTTCTGTGTGCAATCAAAGCCAACGCTTAAAGCAAACTTGATTAATTAAAGGTGTCTTGCTTAATTAAAGGTGTCTTACATAATTAAATGTGTCTTGCTTAATTAAAGGTGTCTTATTTAACTAAAGGTGTCTTGCTTAATTAAAGGTGTCTTACTTAATTAAAGGTATCTTACTTAATTAAAGGTGTCTTACTTAATTAAAGGTGTCTTGCTTAATTAAGGTGTCCTACTTAATTAAAGGTGTATTACTTAATTAAAGGTATCTTAATTAAATGTGTCTTGCTAATTAATGGTGTCTTACTTAATTATAGGTGTCTTGCTTAATTAAAAGTGTCTTACTTAATTAAAGGTGTCTTACTTAATTAAAGGTGTCTTGCTTAATTAAAGGTGTCTTGCTTAATTAAAGGTGTTTTACTTAATTAAAAGTGTCTCAGACACGTGCTTAGATGTTTCGATATTATTGTCAGAATGCACAAAGGAGAACACAATTTTGTATTAAATACATTTTAATTACTAACGACTAAAAGTTATAAGATGCGAATGATCATTTCCTTTTCAATAAAATCAGTTTCTGTTGTTTCTGCAATTCGAAGAATTGTATCATTCAGTTTACGTTAGCGTGAAGAGGCTCTTTTTCTATAATAGTGAGATACATTAGCGCTATATTCCACATATTAACTCACCAGATGTCTATTGACTCACCAATGGCATGAGTGCATCTAATGAATCACAAGGTGTCATGAATGTACCTATTGACTCACAAGGTGTCGTGAGTGTACCTATTGACTCACACGGTGGAATGAGTTTTCCTGTTGACCATGAGTTCACCTATTGACTTACCAGATGGCAAATGTTTGCCTAAGGACTAATCAAGTGGCCTGAGTGTGCTTATTGGCACAATGTGGTATGAGTTCACACACTGATTCACCATACAGCGTCAGCAGTGATAGGCTAAGATTATCTATGTTATGATCATCGCAAAGTTTGCATATCTGACACCCAAACAAAATCATGCAAGAAAGAGCAGTTCATGGGTTCAGTATATTTCGTATGTGTGACAAACGTAATCATGGTTGTTAGACGCACGTCCGCACACCCTAAAGCAGAGATGAACGTGTTAGCTATACATTAATGTAAATTTATAAGAATAAAATACTTCTGAAATTATATTCCTAAAACCTAGCAAAGTAAAACATTCCTTGTAACTGTTTTAAAATAATTTATCATTAAAATAACAGTGACTAAAGTACTCGATGACATTATTATTAAATATATTATTTATAACAGATTTGAAAGGCGGCATGCAAATTACCGAGTGCTTATGGTGTTTGCATGCATGTATATTTTTACTTTTCTCTTAATTTGATGAACTTATCTGCGTGTCAAAATTAAACTAAAACTTCGACGGAAAAGTCGTAAACATTTATATCTCAATCCCTCTTCCGTTTCCAATTTTGATTTGTTTATCCAAAGTATTAAAATGAGAAATCAGAATATTAGTCCTACCATCATAAATGTCCACATGGTCTTTGGTACATCCACTGACTGTTTCCATGCTCACGGAATTTACACGAAGCTGGACAACATACCCATTGGGCACTGATATCAACCAATCACAGAGCGCGTTACTAACAAAATAAAAATAACAATTAACGAAGCAGAATGAAGACGGGAGAATGAAATAGCGACATCAAGAGAGAGAGGGAGAGAGAGAATGCATTAAAATAAACTGCCATTCATCACAACGTAGAAAACATTTTCGTTATTTGTTTGTGCGGTTCTGCGGGGATGTCCTTTAATACAACCGACATATTAAGAAGAAATAGTAATTTTTTAAAATCATAATGTCTTCTCATACCAATATATACGTTTACTCAGACGCACGCACTCAAGCGTACACACACACACACACACACACACACAAACAAGCGGGCATTTTCCTCTACATGTCTATCGATACAGATTCAAACCAAATTTAGAGAAGTATAGACGAGAAGGAAATACACGAAGACAGTCTACAAACAAGTTCATAGATTAATAAAATGGAGGGAGAATGAAAGATTTGATAAATAAAATATTAATAAAGAAATTCTTTTCAAGGACTGGTAGTCAATTTACTCTATATGTTCTGTTGAAGCAGAATATATTTGGTAAATTACCTGTGTTAAATTTATAAATAATTGTATAGCCACACGGGAAGTTTCCTAAAGATTTACATTAAATAAATATACAAAGCATCAAATATGTGCAATACCTCCTATAAGATCTGTAATTAACAATTGAGAGATGAGCTATACCTACTACGAGATCTGTAATTAACAATTGAGAGATAAGCTATGCCTACTACGAGATCTGTAATTAACAATTGAGAGATAAGCTATGCCTACTACGAGATCTGTAATTAACAATTGAGAGATAAGCTATGCCTACTACGAGATCTGTAATTAACAATTGAGAGATAAGCTATGCCTACTACGAGATCTGTAATTAACAATTGAGAGATAAGCTATGCCTACTACGAGATCTGTAATTAACAATTGAGAGATAAGCTATACATTTTCAATTTAATATTTAAAAAATATCCATGGTGTTGTATTACTTATTAAGGACTACAAAGAAAAACTACATGGTGTTGTATTAAATATTAAGGACTACAAAGAAAAACTACATGGTGTTGTATTACATATTAAGGACTACAAAGAAAAACTACATGGTGTTGTATTACATATTAAGGACTACAAAGAAAAACTACATGGTGTTGTATTATATATTAAGGACTACAAAGAAACTAATACACAGAGTACGAAACACTTTGAAAATAAAAAAAAAAACGTGGACTGCATAAAAAAGATTTGTGGAAACTACAATGATCATTTTAGATGTGCAAACAGATCTTACAATTTAACTAAGCAGCACACTATTTAACATACGTAGCTCTAATTCAGAAATAAATGCGGTCGAAAACTAGCGGGTGATTATGAAATGTTGTAGCGAACAATGGAAACGCATATTTAAAATAACTCACGTAAGAAAACTTACTTCGTATAAGTGGTGCCAGAACTTGGAAAACGTAAATCTGTAAAGTAAGATATACTTCCAGTAAGACGCATCGGTCGAGTTCCCAATCCACACGCGGCGTCTGTCAATGAAGAGGTAAACTAAATAATGATTATGATGATGACGACCACAACGACGATGATGATGACAACGCTCATGATGATACAACAACGACTATTATTACTAATAACAATGGTAAGAACAAATAATATGTAGATATCAATAGTGAATGATGTATTGTTCCTACCATGCAATATAAACTGTCCTTGCACACGACACATAGCTTGTTGGAGGAAAAACTCAAGCAACGATGCCTATGTATTCATGAAACTACTTGTGTGACAATATTTATGTCCTTCATGTCAAAAGAGTATCGATTGAAAATATCAATAAATCAATTGTCACAATTGTCTGTTATTTGAGACTTAATTGCAAAAATTATAAAAAATATATTTTTATGTCAAACAAACATTATTGGTGTTATATGAAATGAGGTTAATAGTTTAACGTCCATTTAGAGACAAAATATATAGAGTTGGATAACCTAACCAATTCCTCGTACCATATTTGAAAACGGCCTTGTAGCTAACACTGAACCCTGACCCGGTAAATGAGCTGTCCGAGGTAAAGCGGATCAACATGTTTGTGCCAGAGCTATTCACAGTCTGAGGGTAGTAAGTGCAGATTCTTGCGAGTAAGTGAGTGTCTGTACTGCCTACAAACACAAAAGAAAACCATGGTAACACAAGTGTTTGGTAGATGTATGACCCGCAAACACTCAGAAAAACGATTAACAGTCACGGTGATTGAGTTATCATAAACGGTCAATGAAGATCGATTACAAATAAAAACAGTTTACTAAAAACAGCTGTACATTATTTGAAAATAAATACAAAACATAGAGTAAATCGCAAAAATTTTCACTACTTCAAGCGGATATTTAAATGTCATTTAATTTGCAATTTTGGATGTATTAGTTACAAATGTATCAATATTAGCACATCAAAATACTACACCTACCATCATAAATGTCCATACGATCTCCACAACCACTGTTTGTTTCCATGTTAACAGAATTGACACGGAGCTGGACGATGTAACCACTGGACACTGATATCAACCAATCACAGAGAGCGTTACTGACAAAGACATGAAATAAATGTTTAATTACATTATATATATATGTATATATATATCGATATATATATATACATTCCTTACCATGTACCACCTTTCTATTAATCTATCCCTTTAAACACGTGTGAACAAGAATGCATATATGAATAATATACATCATTGTATATATTTATACAAGCATACATGCATACATATATACAATCATATTCTTACAATTATTTATGCGTTAATGTATGTCCAAACACATACAATACGTTTCAGTAACACTTAAATGCGAAAGGAAATACGACACAGAATGACGGGACATGTGAGTGGATGAAATCGTGAAAATACATTTCCAGATTTGATAAATAAAATATTCACATATAATTTCTCTAGTCGTAGCAGTATTATATTTACAGAGACTTTCTTCTGGTGGTGGATGTTTTTGGAAACTTCATGAATTATTTTATTTAATGTATACCACCATAGCATTTACTTTGAATACAGGAAATTACCATCACATTTTACAATTAGTATTTAGGGAGACATATACTGAACAAATGGGAAATAAAAAATATATTTTGAATATAATATTTATTACAAACAAACCGTCCAGTCTAGTGGCCAAAATATAAGCAACTGACAAAGTATTAAACAGCCGTAATTACAGCAAAGATCCGGAAAGCAACGGAAGTTTGTACTAAACATTCTGATACCCTAAAAGTAAACATTTGAGATTTGCAATAAAAACTTTGACAAACAAGAAATAAATCTACTCAGACTAATTGCAAACAATTTCAATTCAAACCCGTGGAATGTACTTTAAACGAAGCCGAACGAAGGCAGATTATATAGAACTTGGGAAATAATAAACAGAATAACTTATTTAAAATTTACTTACTTAGGGTAAGAGTAGCCAGAACTTGGAAAACGTAAATCCGTAAAGTAACTTGAACTTCCGGTCAAATGTGTTGGTCGAGTTCCGGTCCAGCATGCAGAGTCTGTCAATAAATATGAAAAATTATAATAGTGATGATTCTGTTACTACTACAACAACTCTTATCGCGATTACTAATACTATTACGATTACTGCTATTTCTATTTTTCTATTACTACTTCTACTACTAACGATTCTACTATTGCTACTACTACTACTACTACTATTATTATTATTGCAACTATTACTACTCTCACTACTACTATTACTACTTCTAGTAAATAAATAGAAAAATACCATTCATCATGTACATATCATCAGTGAATTGATGTATTCCCTGCAGAAGGAACTACCATCTGGAACGACACACACTTTAATTTCTGAGAGAAAACCCCCATATACGTCCCACAATATATTCAAACAAACAGAATGAAAAACTTTGTATTATCTTTCCATGTCAAGCCTGCATCTGTTGCAAAGCGTTATGTATCATGATTTTAACCAAACTGCATTTTAATTCATGAACACGCAAAGTTGTGATTTATTATTGCAAGAAAGCAACCATAGCTTTTGACTGAGAACGCAGAAAAATACTTCCCAAAATGTATTGAAAGAAATAAAGTACAAGCTTTATATTTTTTGTTCATGCCAAGGCTCAATCTGATGAAAATCCTAATATGTCATTCTTTTACCCAAACTGCATTTTAATTCTTGAACAAATAAAGAAATGATTTATCATTGTGTGAATGGAACTATAGATATTGGTTTTGTGTGCCACACTATCTCCATTCTCATCTGTAAATTAGACGCATGTATACTTGTAGAGTCACGTGACTGGTTATAGAGAACTCGAGTCCAGGCATAAAGACAATCGTTAGAATATGGTACGGTAACTGACTGACAAAAAGGAATGGACATATAAATATTTAGTACATGTTTGTTAGTGATCTACGATTTTAATTGGAAAATGTTTCTGTAATTGAACCATTATTTCTATGTTCATCAATTTGATTACGTTGCATATTAATACTTGCAAATTTTGATCAAAACTTATTTGCTATGATGTGTGAGTATTGGGATAACCAATATCATTGCAGGATTTGTAAGTTAATAATGTGTGTGAGAGAAAGGAGTAGAAATGAAATATGCCTGAAATATAGCGATGACTTAATTTGACGTTTGCAGAGAGAAGCACGACGTTTCCATTTGCAACTTTGTATCTTCCTTCAGACTACAGTGAACACTGCTCTCCACTGGATACCGTTGATGTGTGAATCGAGCAATGTTTGTGAGCCTCTCAATAAAAGTGTTGTTTTAAGTTGGTTTCTGTGGCTTGTGTTCAAGAGCCAATATGTTGAAAATTGTTGTTTGAGTTTGATCTCGAGAATTCGAGAAATCTTCTTGAACATTTTTCTTGGTGTACTAAGTAGTGTACATACAAATTTTAGAACAGTCCATGTGATGTGTTTTGATAGTGCTTGGGAAGTTCTGGACGATTATCAATGGTGCTTCTGAGCACAACGAAGATTTTGGAGCAGTTGTGTAAGAAGTCTTGAAGGGTATGTTCAACTGTCTTCTGATAAAAAAGTGACTTGTTGCTAACTGCGTGATTGTGAACACGAGTTAGTGACAGTGGCCATCATTGAAAATGTTATGTACATTGATAATAATTATTCTCTGAAACTCTACATTCATGTCTCTGATTAAAGATGTCTATGAACTTGATATGTTAATTTCACCTCTTATGTCTATGCTGTGATAAACTTAACGAGTGTTTAGCGTTAATCGAACATCGCTGTGAAATGATATTAACGACAATGATATTTTTATTATAATCATATTTTGTACATTTATTTGATGATTTAATAAGTCTACTGTTACATTTATTAACCATCTTGCACACATATTAAATAAAAAGACTCATATTTATTACTCCATCTGCAAAAATCATTATGTGACAATATAACGTCTATCTTATTTTTATATAAAGAGAAGAGTTTTGTGAAACCTTTATAATCGGCAAGCGAGAGAAAATGTTGGTCTTTTGTGAGAATTATTAGTAACTATAAATTAAGATTCTCGATTATTATTATAGTACGTATTCTATGAATGTATTTGTCGATCTTTGTGTGCGTTTGTTATAAATGGCTAGGCGCAGCACACTATATAAAGCATGCCATTAGCCAAGTTTGACTAAGTAATAATGGCTTCTACAAGCATATTTCTAATTTTAGTCGTTCATAAGAGAAAAAAATTAAATATATAAAAATATATTTTTATGTCAAACATAAATTATCGGTTTTCAATGAAAGGAGGGTAACAGGTTAACGTCAATTTAGAGACAAAATATAAAGCGTTGGATAATATAATCTAACCAATACCTCATACCTATTTTGAGAACGGCCTTGTAGCTGACACTGAACCCTGACCCAGTAATGGAGCTGTCCGAGGTAAAGCGGATCAACATGTTTGTGCCAGAGCTATTCACAGTCTGAGTGTAGTAAGTGCAGATCCTTGCGAGTAAGTGAGTGTCTGTACTGCCTGCAAACAGAAAAGAAAACCATGGTAACACAAGTGCTTGGTAGATGTGACCCGCAAACACTCAGGAAAATGATTAACAGTCACGGTGATTGAGTTATCATAAACGGTCAATTAAGATCGATTACAAATAAAAATAGTTTACTAAAACATGCAGTACATTATTTACAATAAATACAAAACATCGAGTAAATTGCAAATAATTCATTACATCAAGCGGATATTTAAATGTCATTTAATTTGCAATTGTGGATGTATTAGTTGCAAATACATCATAATTAGCACATCAAAATACTATACCTACCATCATAAATTTCCAAACGATCTATACAATAATTGAATGTTTCCACGTTTACAGAATTGACACGGAGCTGGACGATGTAACCACTGGACACTGATATCAACCAATCGCAGAGAGCGTTACTGACAAAGACATGAAATAAATGTTCAGATACATTAAGCTGCATGTCGACCGGAGATTGTAATAGCGAGAAGATTGATTCTCTCTCTCTCTCTCTCTTCTCTCTCTCTCTCTCTCTCTCTCTCTCTCTCTCTCTCTCTCTCTCTCTCTCTCTCTCTCTCTCTCTCTCTCTCTCTCTCATATCTCTTTATGTATATATATTCTAACCATATACCTCTTATCTATTACCATTTAAACACGTGTGAACATGAATGCATATATGAATAATATACATCATTGTATACATATATACAAGCATACATGCATTCATATATGCAATCACGTACTTACAATTATTTATGCGTTAATGTATGTCCAAACATGATACAATACGATTCAGTAACACTTAAATGCGAAAGGAAATACGACACAGAATGACGGGACATGTGAGAGGATGAAATCGTGAAAATACATTTCCAGATTTGATAAATAAAATATTTACTTATAATTTCTCTAGTCGTAGCAGCGTTAAATTTACAGAGACTTTCTTCTGGTGGTGGATGTTTTCGGAAACTTCATGCATTACTTTATTTATTTTATAATCACCATATCGTTTACTTTGAATACAGGAAATTATCATCACATTTTACAATTAGTACTTAGGGAGACATACTGAACAAATGGGAAATAGATAATATATTTTGAATATAATATTTATTACAAACAAACCGTCCAGTCTAGTGGCCAAAATATAAGCAACTGACAAAGTACTAAACATCCGTAATTACAGCAAAGATCCGGAAAGCAACGGAAGTTTGTAGTAAAGATTCTGATACTCTAAAAGTAAACATTTGAGATTTGCAATCAAAACTTTGACAAACAAGAAATAAATCTACTCAGACTAATTGCAAACAATTTCAATTCAAACCCGTGGAATGTACTTTAAACGAAGCCGAACGAATACAGATTATATAGAACTTGGGAAATAATAAACAGAATAACTTATTTAAATCATACTTAGGGTAAGAGCCAGAACTTGGAAAACGTAAATCCGTAAAGTAACTTGAACTTCCTGTCAGACGTGTTGGTCGAGTTCCGGTCCAGCATGCAGAGTCTGTCAATAAATATGTAAATTGTATGAACTTTAATGCTGTGTGGTTTTATTCACTAGAATGAACAAATAATGAACTAATTAAGTATTTATTAAAATTATTTTATCTTATTTCACAAAATGATAAAATTACTCGCGTAGGTTTTACATTCAGATCTAGAATAAATAAGTACCCAGACAAACCTTCGGGAAATGTCTCTTCATTTCCAAACTGTGTCATAACAACAATATTATACATGAGGCAAACATGTAATGTATGTCCCAACAACTCATAGTAGCTAAAAATCAGCTTGTCCAAGCAATTTGTTCTGAATATTTCCAAGTACAAATGATCACGTGTCAAAGACATGCAAATTGCATGTGCAAATAAATGCATACGAATCATTGACGTTATGACGCTATCATGGATATAATAATAGACCGCATACAGAAGAGGGATGAGTGACAGCAAGTTACTTCACACTACATTATGTAACAGGCTCTCCCTTTTAAGATTTATTTTCTCTCTTCGAATTTGTTAAATGTTGATTTTAACACAAAACACATTGAAATTAATATACATATCTTCAAAAACCTCATTGTACAACTTCTTAAAACTAAAGACATGGAACAGGGGACTGGGGATAGATTGCAAACACGGGAGTGACGCGGTAGATTTATGCTGTTCTAAAGACTATTTCATCGTTAGATACTTTGAACCTACTGGATGTTTGTATCTTTTGTTTTGTAGGCAATGTAATTTTCTGAAAGGACTAAGTGGAAGACTAGTGAACTTGAGTGTTTTGAGATAATTCGTTAGATCTTCATGCTATATTCTCTTGCAATTATTTTACGACTAGTCGATCCACTGAGAGGGAGCTTTCATAAATCATACTCATACTTCTAAGTGACAGGCTAAATTTAATTGTAATGTCGCTAATGGCCATTAACAATGGTCGAGGTATTGAGTTAGATATAACACATTTTACAACCAGTGGTATGTATTATAGCCTAAAATCTTCCTTAAGATGCAAACTAGTCGCCACAAGGAATTAGTCCACTTTGCGGGATCTACACTTCACCGGTTCTAGTCAAACTGATATAGTTCTTGGTGTAGTGTGAGTGTAGTGTGAGTGTGTGTGTGTGTGTGTGTGTGTGTGTGTGTGTGTGTGTGTGTGTGTGTGAGAGAGAGAGAGAGAGAGAGAGAGAGAGAGCGAGAGAGAGAGAGAGAGAGAGAGAGAAAGAGAGGATGGCATATTTCTATATGAGTGAATTATTGAATGGTATTGTCATTTATATTTATTGATTCATATCAGGAATAGATTTCAAAGTTCATTTAAAAAAAAATTTGAAAAAATTAGCAAAATTAATTAATATAAATTAAATAAATTAATTGTAATAATTAGCATTTTTCTGTCACAGATTGTTTAGCGTTAATCGAACATTTTTGTTGAATGATGTAAATGTCAATGCTATTTTGATTATATTCATATGTTGTATATTAGAATTTTGATTTAATAAATTTATTGTTAAACATATGTTGGAGTAGTTGTGCATGGATGGGGTCTCGTTAAATATAAATAAAAGACGGATTTTTATAACTGATTTTTTAAGACGCTTCGACCTGTAGAAACATTATGTGACAGTGTTACGTCTATCCTGTTATTGTGTAAAGAGTAGAGTTGTGCGACACCCTTATTACCCGCCAAGTGAGACACATGCTGATCTTATGGGATAATTATTAATAATTATAAATTAAGATTATCGATCACTTGTAATAGGTTACGTGTTATTAATTAATAAATAATAATCATAACAAGTGAATTGTGTGCCCAGAGGTTTTATAGTACGTATACTGAGTATGTATGTGTCTTAATTTGTGAGTTTTTCTTCTTTTTAGTATAAGGGGCTAGGCGTAACGTACAATCTATACCATGCCATTCGCTAAATTTGCCAGCGCACAAATTATACCATGCCATTCGCCAAATTTGCCAACGCACAATCTATACAATGAAATTCGCAAATTTGCCAACGCACAATCTATACCATGCCATTCACCAAATTTGCCATTGCACAATCAATACCATGCCATTGGCCAAATTTGCTTAAGTGGCTTTGGCTTGTTCTAGCATATTTCTAATTTTAGTCGTCCATGAGAGAAAAAAAATTATTATAAAAATATATTTTTAAGTCAAACAAAAATTTTCGTTGTTATATGAAAGGAGGGTAATAGTTTAATGTCAATTTAGAGACAAAATATATAGCGTTGGATAATCTAACCAATACCTCGTACCTATTTTGAGAACGGCCTTGTAGCTGACACTGAACCCTGACCCAGTAAAGGAGCTGCCCGAGGTAAAGCGGATCAACATGTTTGTGCCAGAGCTATTCACAGTCTGAGTGTAGTAAGTGCAGATCCTTGCGAGTAAGTGAGTGTCTGTACTGCCTGCAAACAGAAAAGAAAACCATGGTAACACAAGTGCTTGGTAGATGTGACCCGCAAACACTCAGGAAAATGATTAACAGTCACGGTGATTGAGTTATCATAAACGGTCAATTAAGATCGATTACAAATAAAAATAGTTTACTAAAACATGCAGTACATTATTTACAATAAATACAAAACATCGAGTAAATTGCAAATAATTCATTACATCAAGCGGATATTTAAATGTCATTTAATTTGCAATTGTGGATGTATTAGTTGCAAATACATCATAATTAGCACATCAAAATACTATACCTACCATCATAAATTTCCAAACGATCTATACAATAATTGAATGTTTCCACGTTTACAGAATTGACACGGAGCTGGACGATGTAACCACTGGACACTGATATCAACCAATCGCAGAGAGCGTTACTGACAAAGACATGAAATAAATGTTCAGATACATTAAGCTGCATGTCGACCGGAGATTGTAATAGCGAGAAGATTGATTCTCTCTCTCTCTCTCTCTTTCTCTCTCTCTCTCTCTCTCTCTCTCTCTCTCTCTCTCTCTCTCTCTCTCTCTCTCTCTCTCTCTCATATCTCTTTATGTATATATATTCTAACCATATACCTCTTATCTATTACCATTTAAACACGTGTGAACATGAATGCATATATGAATAATATACATCATTGTATACATATATACAAGCATACATGCATTCATATATGCAATCACGTACTTACAATTATTTATGCGTTAATGTATGTCCAAACATGATACAATACGATTCAGTAACACTTAAATGCGAAAGGAAATACGACACAGAATGACGGGACATGTGAGAGGATGAAATCGTGAAAATACATTTCCAGATTTGATAAATAAAATATTTACTTATAATTTCTCTAGTCGTAGCAGCGTTAAATTTACAGAGACTTTCTTCTGGTGGTGGATGTTTTCGGAAACTTCATGCATTACTTTATTTATTTTATAATCACCATATCGTTTACTTTGAATACAGGAAATTATCATCACATTTTACAATTAGTACTTAGGGAGACATACTGAACAAATGGGAAATAGATAATATATTTTGAATATAATATTTATTACAAACAAACCGTCCAGTCTAGTGGCCAAAATATAAGCAACTGACAAAGTACTAAACATCCGTAATTACAGCAAAGATCCGGAAAGCAACGGAAGTTTGTAGTAAAGATTCTGATACTCTAAAAGTAAACATTTGAGATTTGCAATCAAAACTTTGACAAACAAGAAATAAATCTACTCAGACTAATTGCAAACAATTTCAATTCAAACCCGTGGAATGTACTTTAAACGAAGCCGAACGAATACAGATTATATAGAACTTGGGAAATAATAAACAGAATAACTTATTTAAATCATACTTAGGGTAAGAGCCAGAACTTGGAAAACGTAAATCCGTAAAGTAACTTGAACTTCCTGTCAGACGTGTTGGTCGAGTTCCGGTCCAGCATGCAGAGTCTGTCAATAAATATGTAAATTGTATGAACTTTAATGCTGTGTGGTTTTATTCACTAGAATGAACAAATAATGAACTAATTAAGTATTTATTAAAATTATTTTATCTTATTTCACAAAATGATAAAATTACTCGCGTAGGTTTTACATTCAGATCTAGAATAAATAAGTACCCAGACAAACCTTCGGGAAATGTCTCTTCATTTCCAAACTGTGTCATAACAACAATATTATACATGAGGCAAACATGTAATGTATGTCCCAACAACTCATAGTAGCTAAAAATCAGCTTGTCCAAGCAATTTGTTCTGAATATTTCCAAGTACAAATGATCACGTGTCAAAGACATGCAAATTGCATGTGCAAATAAATGCATACGAATCATTGACGTTATGACGCTATCATGGATATAATAATAGACCGCATACAGAAGAGGGATGAGTGACAGCAAGTTACTTCACACTACATTATGTAACAGGCTCTCCCTTTTAAGATTTATTTTCTCTCTTCGAATTTGTTAAATGTTGATTTTAACACAAAACACATTGAAATTAATATACATATCTTCAAAAACCTCATTGTACAACTTCTTAAAACTAAAGACATGGAACAGGGGACTGGGGATAGATTGCAAACACGGGAGTGACGCGGTAGATTTATGCTGTTCTAAAGACTATTTCATCGTTAGATACTTTGAACCTACTGGATGTTTGTATCTTTTGTTTTGTAGGCAATGTAATTTTCTGAAAGGACTAAGTGGAAGACTAGTGAACTTGAGTGTTTTGAGATAATTCGTTAGATCTTCATGCTATATTCTCTTGCAATTATTTTACGACTAGTCGATCCACTGAGAGGGAGCTTTCATAAATCATACTCATACTTCTAAGTGACAGGCTAAATTTAATTGTAATGTCGCTAATGGCCATTAACAATGGTCGAGGTATTGAGTTAGATATAACACATTTTACAACCAGTGGTATGTATTATAGCCTAAAATCTTCCTTAAGATGCAAACTAGTCGCCACAAGGAATTAGTCCACTTTGCGGGATCTACACTTCACCGGTTCTAGTCAAACTGATATAGTTCTTGGTGTAGTGTGAGTGTAGTGTGAGTG
Source organism: Sinotaia quadrata (assembly GCA_028829895.1). NCBI lineage: Eukaryota > Metazoa > Mollusca > Gastropoda > Architaenioglossa > Viviparidae > Sinotaia > Sinotaia quadrata. Next base: position 10,182,035 of record CM054177.1, on the reverse strand, counting down.
TGTGTGTGTGTGTGTGTGTGTGTGTGTGTGTGTGTGTGTGTGTGTGAGAGAGAGAGAGAGAGAGAGAGAGAGCGAGAGAGAGAGAGAGAGAGAGAGAAAGAGAGGATGGCATATTTCTATATGAGTGAATTATTGAATGGTATTGTCATTTATATTTATTGATTCATATCAGGAATAGATTTCAAAGTTCATTTTAAAAAAAATTTGAAAAAATTAGCAAAATTAATTAATATAAATTAAATAAATTAATTGTAATAATTAGCATTTTTCTGTCACAGATTGTTTAGCGTTAATCGAACATTTTTGTTGAATGATGTAAATGTCAATGCTATTTTGATTATATTCATATGTTGTATATTAGAATTTTGATTTAATAAATTTATTGTTAAACATATGTTGGAGTAGTTGTGCATGGATGGGGTCTCGTTAAATATAAATAAAAGACGGATTTTTATAACTGATTTTTTAAGACGCTTCGACCTGTAGAAACATTATGTGACAGTGTTACGTCTATCCTGTTATTGTGTAAAGAGTAGAGTTGTGCGACACCCTTATTACCCGCCAAGTGAGACACATGCTGATCTTATGGGATAATTATTAATAATTATAAATTAAGATTATCGATCACTTGTAATAGGTTACGTGTTATTAATTAATAAATAATAATCATAACAAGTGAATTGTGTGCCCAGAGGTTTTATAGTACGTATACTGAGTATGTATGTGTCTTAATTTGTGAGTTTTTCTTCTTTTTAGTATAAGGGGCTAGGCGTAACGTACAATCTATACCATGCCATTCGCTAAATTTGCCAGCGCACAAATTATACCATGCCATTCGCCAAATTTGCCAACGCACAATCTATACAATGAAATTCGCAAATTTGCCAACGCACAATCTATACCATGCCATTCACCAAATTTGCCATTGCACAATCAATACCATGCCATTGGCCAAATTTGCTTAAGTGGCTTTGGCTTGTTCTAGCATATTTCTAATTTTAGTCGTCCATGAGAGAAAAAAAATTATTATAAAAATATATTTTTAAGTCAAACAAAAATTTTCGTTGTTATATGAAAGGAGGGTAATAGTTTAATGTCAATTTAGAGACAAAATATATAGCGTTGGATAATCTAACCAATACCTCGTACCTATTTTGAGAACGGCCTTGTAGCTGACACTGAACCCTGACCCAGTAAAGGAGCTGCCCGAGGTAAAGCGGATCAACATGTTTGTGCCAGAGCTATTCACAGTCTGAGTGTAGTAAGTGCAGATCCTTGCGAGTAAGTGAGTGTCTGTACTGCCTGCAAACACAAAAGAAAACCATGGTAACACAAGTGCTTGGTAGATGTATGACCCGCAAACACTCAGAAAAACGATTAACAGTCAAAGTTATTTAGTTATCATAAACAGTCAATGAAGATCGATTACAAATAAAAACAGTTTACTAAAAGCATCGTACATTATTTCCAGTAAATACAAAATATGGAGTAAATCGCAAATAATTCATTACATCAAGATAATCTTTAAATGTCATTTAATTTGCAATTTTTGATGTATTCGTTACAAATGTATCATAATTAGCACATCAAAATACTACACCTACCATCATAAATGTCCATACGATCTCTACAACCACTGAATGTTTCCATGTTTACAGAATTGACACGGAGCTGGACGATGTACCCACTGGACACTGATATCAACCAATCACAGAGAGCGTTACTGACAAAAACATTAAATAAATGTTTAAATACATTAAGCTGCATGTCGACGGAAGAGTGTAATGGCTAGAAAGATTCTCTCTCTCTCTCTCTCTCTCTCTCTCTCTCTCTCTCTCTCTCTCTCTCTCTCTCTCTCTCTCTCTCTCTCTCTCTCTCTCATCTATTTATGTATATATATTCTAACCATTTCCAGATTTGATAAATAAAATATTCACATATGATTTCTCTATCGTAGTTGTATTAAATTTACAGAGACTTTATTCTGGTGGGGATGTTTTCGGAAACTTCATGGATTATTTTATTTAATGTATAACCACCATAGCATTTACTTTGAATACAGGAAATTACCATCACATTTTACAATTAGTATTTAGGGAGACATATACTGAACAAATGGGAAATAGAAAATATATTTTGAATATAATATTTATTACAAACAAACCGTCCAGTCTAGTGGCCAAAATATAAGCAACTGACAAAGTACTAAACATCTGTAATTACAGCAAAGATCCGGAAAGCAACGGAAGTTTGTAGTAGAGATTCTGATACTCTAAAAGTAAACATTTGAGATTTGCAATAAAAACTTTGACAAACAAAAACGAAATCTACTCAGACTAATTGCAAACAAATTCAATTCAAACCCGTGGAATGTACTTTAAACGAAGCCGAACGAAGGCAGATATAGAACTTGGGAAATAATATTTCGAATAACTTATTTAAAATATACTTACTTAGGGTAAGAGTAGCCAGAACTTGGAAAACGTAATTCCGTAAAGAAACTAGTACTTCCTGTCAGACGTGTTGGTCGAGTTCCAATCATGCATGCAGAGTCTGTCGATGAATATGTATAATAATGATGATTCAATTACTACTACTACTACTGCAACTACTATTACTACTAATATTACGATTATTATTACTACTACCATTACTACTGCTGCTTCTACTATTGCTACTATTACTATTTCTACTACTACTTTTACTACTACTTCTATTACTACTGCTCCTGGTAAAAGTAGTAGTATTAATACTGCTACCAGAAGTACTACTGCTACTTTTAGAAATTCTTCTACCATTACCACTATTACTACTACTGCTAAATAATTGAATAGAAAATTACCACTCTTCATGTACATATCATCAGTGAATTGGTGTATTCCTTGCAGTACGAACTGCCATCTCGAACGTCTCACACTTTAGCTTCTGAGCGAAAACCCACAAATACTTCCCAAAATATATTGAAACAAACAGAAAGACAAGCCGTGTATTATCTTTCCATTTCAAGCCTGCATCTGTTGCCAAAGCGTCATGTATCGTGATTATAGCCAAACTGCATTTTAATTCATGAACAATCAAAGTTGTGATTTATTATTGCATGAATGCAACTATAAATGCTGTTTTTGTGCGCCGCACCATCTGCAACTCAGGCACATGTATACTCAAAGAGTGACATGACTAGTTTCACATTAGACAGACTGACAGACAATCGCACTCAGTCATGCCGAGTCAGGTGTATATAAGTGATAACATAAAAAGGGTCTGATGACGATGTGTGATGTTTAATGTTTAATTAATGAATAGACGGACGAGACAAACTATTAAAATTTAATAACGAAGTCATAATATTTCATTTAGGGCGAAAGATACGCAAATAGTGGATTTAACGTACATTATACAGTAATCTCATTTTTTTAATGGTGTCTCGTTATACCTTATGCTAGAGGGGCCATTTTCACCTATCAAGTCTACCTCTGTGGGGGGGGGGGGGCAACGCGTAACGTACTGTTTCCTAAAGCAAGCCATTAGCCAAATATATTTTCTAAGAGGCAGTTGTTCCATCAAAGATTTTCTTGCAATCGTCCAAACGGAAATGGTAGTCTGGTAGAAATAAAATACCTTTGATTTTAGAAAATCCTTCAGTTGTCAAATTAAAGTGGTTTAGGTGCTATCGTTACCACAATAATTTGTGCACCATTCCCATCGCTCATACCTGTTGTAGGAACAGACGACTTGAGAACGGCCTTGTAATTGACAATGAACCCTGTCCTGGTGATGGAGGAGTCCGAGGTAAAGTGGATGAACATGTATGTGGTAGTGCCATTCACAATCTGAGAGTAGTTCCTGCAGATTCGTGCAAGTAAAGGGGAGTAGAGTGTACTGCCTGGAAATTCAAAGTTACAAGAATTTAACATGAGTCTACAGAGTTCGCATCTCCCAAAATGTCATAGTAATTGCCTGTTGCAAGGAAACACAGTAATCCTATTACAGAAATTAATTTAATATATCATAATATTTTTAACGGACAATATTATAGTAGAATATCAGTCACAAGACTCCTAAAAGTTCTAGGTTTAATTAAAAGTACATGTCACATAAATTACACAGACACAGGTTATTTGTTATCAGCGAAAGGTCATCCATTATCAAAGTCGCGCTGGACCCAAGTGTTTTATCTTTTAAGCTGTTTTAGAGAGAAAACATGGGTACTGCATAAATGAAAGATTGTAACACTTTTACACTTTACCATGTAATGATTTAATAATTCAAACAGAAATGATTTCTTCATGGAATCCTAGTTCATTGTCTAAAGGTTAGTGTTAGAAACTTATTTATGTAGGATTAGTTACTGAGCTATCATTATAAATAGACCTGGATTCTTAATTTCTGTTCACGTGTTTCTATATTATAATGAAATGTAAAGCATTCAAGTATTATGACATGTAATATTCGAATTCCTCTTGTGCCCTAGAAAGTTGTTACAGATGTGAGTTATCAATGAATTGTCTGTGTGATAAAAGATCAACTTGTGTAGTACATACTGTACAATTACTATTTTTGTTTGTGTGAAAAATTCAATATTAACTGACAATATAATCTTATATTAATTTCAGACAATTACCTAAAATGTATTACGCATGCAGTTATGGTCTTTCATTTGATAACTAGAGTGACGTTGATTTGAGATAGAGATCAAACATATTTTATATTAATATATATGTTACTATGTGGCAGAAAGTTATCAGAGTTGCTAAGTGTAGTTAATAAAGACGTTTATTAAAATAAAATATATTTTCATACTTGTGTTGAAATTCGAAGAGCAATTTGTCAGTTAAATTTGCTTGGTAAATCTAAAGTGACATTGTCTTTGAGATAGTGACAGACTTTGTACCTAAAACTCACTATTTGGTCTAGGAGGGCGAGACTATGATTGTCTAGAACTGTGTAAGGTCACCGCGACACTTTACTCGCCATCTGATATCACAATGAATCCTGTAAGAATGACAGTTTAAGACTCAATCTATTTTGTGTACATGACTGAAAATAACATCGTTTGCTGACGGCATGACTCGCTCTCAAAACAATTAATACTGCTTTAATACTAGTTTAAAATTAAAAGATCCGCTTATTTATTTTCCAAAATAAACTGTAGCAAGTAAAGTATGCAAGGAAGTGTTCTAAAATATTTTGTCATTAAAACTTCAATGTGCATATATTCGAAAAAATAATAGTGATACTTTTTATTCAAACTAACGACGTGACACAATTCTTTAACAGCGGAGCGGACACGTCTGAATGAGGATGATATATGTGCGTGTGTGAGTGCTAATGTTGAGTTCAGAACTCATTACTTCAATCTTAATAAGTTTATACGCATCAATGAAAGGTTGTTTTATGTACTGGATGAATAACAGTGAAATTATTACATTATACGCGACAATTAACATTTGGTAAAGCTGTCTTCAGATGGTGATATTTGCACTACAAATATTAATGGCGTGGAATTTAAATTGTCACAACGTTCACTGAACGTTTCGAATTATTTGAGGGGTAGTAAAAAATAATTATGTTAGTCAAACTTAGACTACAGCTTCTTTTATTTCTTGTATTGATTTTAATATTTTATGTTCTAAAAGTAGCCATTGGAATATTAGACGTACCATCATATATGTCCAACCGGTCGTAGGTACAATTACTGCTTAGTTCCATGTTTATCGAATTCACACGGATCTGGACAACGTAGCCATTGGGCACTGATATCAACCAATCACAGAGCGCGTTACTGAAGAAGTAATGAATTAAAGTCATGATAAACTGAGTTGAACGCAGACTGTGGAAATATAAATGCGACATTGTTATACAGAAATGTACACATATTTACTGTGCAGTAAGAAATAATTAGAAAATTAACTGATAAAATTAATATATATATATAACCACTTGGGAGTTTTGTATTGTGAAATAAAACAATTAATATCCACGGATTGTATATATGTATTGATAAGAAACATTTAGTAAATATAGTGAGAACTATACATGATATTTACAGTTTTAAATATATTCTAACTGTTCACAAGCACCCCGCGAAGTGTAACATAAACATGCATACATAACTCTAAAAAGATCGTGAAAAAAAGGATTGGAGAGAGAGAGAGAGAGAGAGAGAGAGAGAGAGAGAGAGAGAGAGAGAGCTACAAATAATAATCAAGGTGCAACGCCTAAGCCACCTTAATTATTGGTTATTATTATTATTATTATTTAATCACCCATAACTAATTACAAGTGATGAGAAACTTAGTTTATGACATTAATAATTCTCCAGAAGACACCACTCGTCACTCTCACTTGGCGGATATGCGGGCGCTGTAAACAACATTAAAGACAAATATTTACCGTCACACAATATTTCCGTAGGTGTCAACTTCTTACCAAACGGGAAAACAAATTCGTCTTTTAATCTGAGAGCCCCCATCCACCCACTGTTTCTCCAACATATTGTATCAATATGTGTAAGGTGAATGAATTTAACAATAAATTTATTAAATCAACAATCAAATATACAACATATAAATATAATCAAAGGGCATTAAAATTTATATCACTTTACAACAAAGTACGATTAACGCTGGACAATCATTCAGTTTATCCTAGCAGTCAAATTAACATTTATATGTAATCAATTTCATAGATGTCGTTTGAGTTGAGAGATACTTAAAGTCAAGGTACATAACCTCTTCAATGATGGTGGTATCTCCGGCAAATGTTCACAATCACGTGGTTTACAACAATTCACCGTCTTTCTTATTTAGATTATGGTCCCATCTACCACTTTTCTTTACATTATAAAAATGTTCCAGAATCTTCAATGCGCTCACAAGCACATAGAATCATCCCAGACTTCGCATGCACTTTCAAAAGTACATCACAGAGACTACAGTAATCACTGTCAGCTGAAGTGATGAAAAGTCTTACTTCTCTGCAAAAGTCAAATTAAGTAGCAATAAATTTCACTCATATTTTATCTCTAAAACTCCTTTTTTTCTTACAAATATTCTCAACAAATTTGCAACAATTTAGTTAGCATGATACACACACAGTATTAGAAATATAGCATCCATCAAAATTCACAGTATAATGTACAATGGTAAGTATCTGACTGATAAAGAAAGAATGGAACATTTCATACATGCTTGCTTGCTATTGATCTATAATTTGAATTGGAGAATGCTTATGTAATTGAACCATTATTTCTATGTTCACTAATTTGATTCCATACCCAAATATGATACTATATGTATCAGTACAATATGCAATCACTTATATAAATCAAAATGCAAAATTAAAAAAAAATCAAGAGAGAAGAAAGGATAGAAAAGCAAGACAAGTTCTAGATAGTGTTATAAAAAATAATGAGTGATATATGACAGCTTTCTAAATTTCTATTTTGCTAGTCAACTATATCTCTTCTCACTCTGTTTTTAGTCTAGGGCTTCCGTTAGGTTCTATGCTCAACAAACGTTTCAACAATTGCTTTCCACATTTACAAATTTCAACATAATGACAATTAGTTTAACAATTATGAACAATTTTGTACTCAATTGTACTCTATCACCAGATAGAGCCTTCCCATTCAAATCTGTACTCAATTGTACTCTATCACCAAATAGAGCCTTCCCATTTTATGTGCTGCCTGCGCCACCTTAAGTATTGGTTATGATTATTTTTATAACCATAACTAATTGCAAGTGATGAGAATCTGAATTTATGTTATTAATAATTCTCCAGACGACACCACTTGGTGGATATGCAAGCGTTTTAAACGCTTTCTCTCTTTAAAGACAAACATCTACCGTCACACAATACCTCCATAGGCGGAAAACGTCTTACCAAAAGAGAAAAGAAATCTGTCTTTTAACTGATATTTAGTGAACCTCCATTCACCCACTGTCTTTCCAACATTGTTATATCAATGTGTAAGAAGGTCAATAAATGTATTAAATCAACAATCAAATACACAACATACGAATATAATCAAAAGAGCATTAATATTTACATCACTTCACAACAATGTTCGATTAATGCCGCACAATCGTTCACTTTATATATATAACCAAATTCGAGAATATCATCACGGAACTGAGAGTGGAGTTTCAGAGAAATAATTAAAGTCAATGTACATAACCTTTACAAAGATGTCAACATGTTTCATAAAATGACGGAAATAGATATTTAGAATAACTTACTTAAAATACTTACTTAGGGTAATAGTTTCCAGAACTTGGAAAACGCAATTCCGTAAAGTAACTAGTACTTCCTGTCAGACGTGTTGGTCGAGTTCCTGTCCTGCATGCAGAGTCTATCAATGAATATGTAAAATGTATAATAATAATCATTCTATTAATACAACTACTATTAACACTACTATTATTATTGCAATCACTACTGCTGATTCTACTATTGTTACTATTACTAGTACAACTGTTTCTACTATTGTTTCTATTACTACTTCTACTACCACCGATACTTATATTACTACTAAAAAATGTACTATTACTACTACTAAATGAATAAATAGAGAAATACCACTCTTCAATTTCATGTCATCAGAGAATTTATCTTTCCGTGTCAAGCCTGCATCTAATGCAGAGCGTCATGTATCACGATTAAAACGAAACTGCATTGTAATTGACGAACAAAGGTGTGATTTATTATTGCGAGAACGCAATTGTAAATGTTGGTTTTGTGTGTCATTAATGATCTCCATTCTCATCCGCAACTTGGGCATATGTACACTCATTGAGTCACGTGACTAGCCTCAAATCAGACACACTGACAATCGAACTCTGTCATGTCGTGCCAGGTGCAGATGACTGATAACATGCAAAGGATCTGATGAAGATGTGTGACATTTAATATACGATTAATGGATACACCGACAGCACACGTTGCTACAATTTCTTAACGAAGATATAATATTTCATTTATTACATTAGACATGTAAATAGTAAATTTAACTTGAATTATGCAGTATTATCCTATTTAATATTATCTCGTTATACAGTGTGCGAGAGGGACCATTTTCAGCCATCAAGTCTGGATAGCAGTCTGCAAGTTATTTTAATGAATCAATAAAATAAGTTTTGGTGTGAAACTGAAAACTAATGAACATCAAGTTGATGGTTGATGTGGGTGCTTCTTTTAAACTTGACATCGTCCATGATGAGATAAGAACTGCTGCAAACTATGACCTCGAAATTGTCTGCAACAAATGTAAATCGTTCAAGGAGTCAGTTGATTTACGTCGTAGAAAAAAGATGGCTTAATATTCGGGTGGATGATCAAATTTAATAAAACATGCACATACGGATAGATCTTCATGGAAGACCCACAGCTGTCTCTCTTTTCTAAAATATAATTAGTGACTTTCATAAAAGAAATCCCTCAGTAAAAGCTATATATTGTTCTAATGTATTTGTATTTTCCGAAATTTAATAAAAATGCATTTACTCTGATATAAAGACTCCATTCAGTGCTGTTGGGGAAATTTCTACTGATTTCTCCCAATTTCAAAATTATATGACATAACAGCAATACTAAACATGAGTCAAACTTAATGTGCACGTGCCCTCCCCTCGAAATCGTTTGTGATTGGCTAGATATGTATCCACCAAGCACGTTCTTGTGGATGTATCCAAGAAAATGGGATTTTGTTTCAAAGGACAAGTCTATAGCATATGCAATAAGTGCATAATGGTAACTGAATTTATGATGCTCTCCTAGAAAGGTTAATTATGGACCGCAGGAAAAGGAGTGGAGGAATGAAAATAAGTTTCTTTACGTTGCATTACGTAACTAGATCTCCTGATTATGACGTAATTCCTCTCGTCGAATGTGGTTCTGTTAAATGTTGGTTTTAACAAAGAACGCATTAAAATTAGTATACATGTCTTAAAAGACTTTATAGTGCAACTTCTGAAAACTGTAGATAAGGAACCGGGAGGAGAGGGAGCAGTACAGACTAAAACAAAGGACTGGCAAAACAGATCCTTGCAGTTCTAAAGAATTTTTCTTCATTATGCACTTTGAACCTATATTGAAATTTATATTGTTTGTTTTGTATTGTATTGTAATTTTTCTCACAATGACCTGGTATACTTAGGTATGCTAGTGAACTCAAGGATTTTGAGATACTTCGTCATATCTCCATACACCATACTCTGCAATAACTTACTAATGGGTGGTGTAGTGAGAGAGAGAGAGAGCTTTCATAAATTATAACCATATTTCAAAATGAATGCCTAAATTTAGTTGTACTGTCTCTAATCGCCATTGACTCTGTTTGAAGTAATAAATTAGAAACATATATTTGTACAACCAGTAGCATTTATCATACCTTATTTGATATCGACTTAAGGTGATAAATAATGACTAGTCGACACAAGGATTTAACCAATTCGTGTGATCTACATTTGTTCTGTTTAATCAAACAGATGTACTTGAAGGTGTAGTGAGAGATGAATCCTTTATTTCTAAGTGACTGACTATATTTAATGTTGTGTCACTTAACTGTATTGATTCTGGTGAGAAATGGATTTAAATGTTCTTTTAAAAGTACGATGAATGTCAATTGTGTCATTAGTAGCATATGTAAACTTCCTCATCACGATTTATCGTTACAAAAACATTTCTCTGATTGTTTTTAGCTAAAGTTTTAATAATTAACTTAAGAAAATAAATTTCTAACTTTGAGTAAAGTTGTGAAACGTTAATCTACCCGTGTCTTGTCATCTAGATGTTACAAAACACACTTACCGACTGCTTTTGCGTAGCTCAAGTTAAATCCGCCCGTCGCTAGGCTACCGATGGAAATAAACTTGATCAGCATGTAGCGTGTTGAACTATATAAGATTTGGCCCCTTTGTCTGCCGCAATAGTTTCCCAGATTTCTATTATTCTCCGTTTCCCCTGAAATATATTTTTTTAAATACAAATTATTAATTTTAATATTGTGACCATGTTACAAGTGTAGGCCGACATAAATGAGTAATTCTTCTACACCATAATGTTACTCTTATACACCATGATATGATACACTTGTACACAATGATACATAACTTTGTACAACCAAGAATTTGTAATGATTGAAGTAAATGACGATTTCATATATTTTTAATGTTGCTGATATGGATGTAAACCACTTCGGTATAGTGTATCTAAAACAAGCTTTCATTTTTGGGCATATAATACTACGCAACCCTAAATATACTGTCACTTATATATAGTTTCTAATACCATTATTAGTATCATTATTAGTTTATTAGTAGCATTTTCATTAGTAGCATTAATGATAAAATAAAGAGCTTGTGGAAAACAGGGACATATAGAGAAATACATTAAGATGACAGATAGTGTGACTAAGTAAATTTGCCCCCCGTATTTGTAATTTTAATTGTTATATAGTTGCTAAATTGTCAGAGTGACCAGACCTTGGGTAATCCTTATGGTGTTATTTTAAAAGTGTTTGAGTTGAAGTAAACAGCCTGATTTGTTGACCTAGCGGAAACTGAGTGCGCCGTTTTTGTTTATCCAATGATTATGATTTATGAGAACGAGACTAGCCAATGGGCTGATGAGATTAAAAATATTCACTCTCTGTAAAAATTCTACTCTCATATCACTTTGAATTTGGATGGGAAAAGAGAAGTCCGCCTTGAAAAGCGGCCGTTAGCTTGATGGTGAGTTAAACTGAATGAATGAGAAAGAATGGACTTAGATATGTTTTATGTGTAATTTTGCTATTGATGTGTTGTACTTGTGTTTACGTAAAGAAGTTCAGGTTAATAAACACTGTTGCAGGAAATTGTAAGTAGAGGATAGAGTGTAAGATAGAATGGAGTTATCTTGTGAAGAACAGAAAACTGTTGATTGCTCCTTAATTATATTTTTCAGTGAACAAAGTGGCCTTTTGAGTTTAACCTTCACTTTTGAGTCTGGAGTTTCAAGTCACCGTTTATAAATCAGAGCGACCAGAAACACGCGGGAAACATCTGTTGTGGTGTGTGTAAGTGTAAACCAGTATGCTACACACTTTTGATATATCAGAACAAAGCATGCTGGGGACTTTCTGGAAAATTCTAGTACATTGAAGGTACCAGAATTATTGTAATCATGTTCTCCTCGAAGAAACTGACCTGGTGAAAAGAGCACCCAGGTTGATTTGAGAAAAAACAACGCATCCGTGTTTTCCATGCATGTGGCAGGAGACACATGTTGTTAAGCAGATATTTTGACATTGTTACAAGGGCAAGCAAAAGACTGCCAAAGCAGTGCTTAATCTAGATTTGTAAAAGATTGTAATAAAATTTCAATAAAATCTATTTTTTTCTATTCTCTGAAAGGACTAACCTGCGATTTGTATTGACTCTTTTGTTGAATTGTAAATGTAAAATAATCTGAATGTCAAGTAATGATGTCAAGTAATCTATTTCATTGTAATTGTCACTGGTATTTAATTGCTGATTTAATAAATTAATTGTTAAATTTATTGATATTCTTATGCATACTAATAATCTAATGTTGGAGACGAAAGTGGGTGGATGGGGGTCCCTAAATATAGATTTAAATCGGATTTGTCTTCTTCTATAGTAAAACGTTTACCATTCACGGAAACATTATGTGACTGTAGATGATGTTTTATGTTGTGGAATAGACAAAACGTTTACAGCGCCGAAAAATCCGCCACCTGAGATAGACGTGAGGTGTCTGTTGGTGGATCATTAATAAAAAACAATAATTAATTTTCTCAGCACTCGCAATTAGTTATGAAGATTAATTAATAATAATAACGATTTTCATTAGCTAAGCGGCGTGCCTGTCAGATTGATAGATAGATAGATAGATAGATAGATAGATAGATAGATAGATAGATAGATAGATAGATAGATAGATAGATAGATAGATAGATAGATAGATAGATAGATAGATAGATAGATAGATAGATAGATAGATAGATAGATAGATAGATAGATAGATAGATAGATAGATAGATAGATAGATAGATAGATAGATAGATAGATAGATAGATAGATAGATAGATAGATAGATAGATGAATGTATGGATGGAATGAACAGTAGATAATAAAGGAGAATACGGGCTTAATCACTAAACTAAAAACAAAAGAAGCGAAACGTTTGTAATCTTACCATCATATATTGTAATACTCTGACTCGAGCAGCTGGAGGAAGATATTAAGTCAATATTCATTACAGTCAGAGCAATGAGGTCTCCTTCCCTGGCAGTGATTTTCCATTGGCAATTTATATTTCTGAAAGAAATGTAAATATAAGTAATAGCAATTACGAATATTCAGTACCAAACAACCAGCATCACATGACATCCACATCAGAGTGGGGACGCCTCTCTCTGATTATTGTCTGTTCAGTCTGAACGAACAAACATATTACAAATCCTGTAAATACAGGGATGTTATCTGCCTCTTAATAATATATTAGTAACTGTTTCATCTATGGGAGCCCTTCACTCGTTATGACAGTTATATATTAATTAACACCTCATACCTAATTACAAGTGATCGAAAATCTTAATTTATGAATATTAATATTTAGGGTCTCTCTATTATCAGTTTATAATCACGTGATTTCGTGAAGAATCGTCAGCTCAATACTTATATCTATCGTTTGTAGATTTATAATTCTCTTGCTTATATCTATCGTTTGTAGATTTATAATTCTCTTGCTTATATCTATCGTTTGTAGATTTATAATTCTCTTGCTTATATCTATCGTTTGTAGATTTATAATTCTCTTGCTTATATCTATCGTTTGTAGATTTATAATTCTCTTGCTCAATTTCTACCGATTCTCTTGCTCGTCTGTGATTCATTTAATTATTCTGTTTACTCATTGTTAACAAATATCTTCGTCATTTGTTTAGTTACTCATTGCTCAAACTGTTAAGGCACCTTAGCTTAGTTTGATTAGTATATTTTTGCCTCAGTTTTTGAACTTTTTTGTTGAGTTAGAATTTTCTTTTCATTCCGTTTCGTCCGATTTTTATAAACTATTTTGCTCATTTTGAACAGTTTATTTCTCACTCTTGAAGTATATATATTGCTGTTCAATACAGATTATGAAACCTAGTGTGTGCAGTTTCATTTGGTCAGTTTATACAGTATCATTATGTCTGTGCAATATCAATCACCGCTTTTATAGTTTCATTCACTCTGCACAGTCATATAAGTTCAGTTTTTACGTCATATTAGTTCCGTTTGTACAGTCATATAAGTTCAGTTTGTACAGTCATATAAGTTCAGTTTGTACAGTCATATTAGTTCAATTTGTACTGTCATATTAGTTCAGTTTGTACAGTCATATTAGTTCAGTTTGTACTGTCATATTAGTTCAGTTTGTACAGTCATATTAGTTCAGTTTGTACTGTCATATTTGTTCAGTTTGTACAGTTTAGAGCTGATAAACAAAAGCCAATCGTTTATGCATATGCAAATAGAGAGTATATTTTGAATTTCCGCTGATCATTTTCGGTGTGGTTCTTTCAAATATTAAGCCTAGAACCAACCTTATTCAGTGTTGAAAAATAACTGCAATGTATATAACATGTAATAAATATTTTTTCAGTAATTCACACTAGCAATAAATTAATCAAATAAAAGAGATAAATGCAGCTTCAGTGAATGAAACTTAATGCTCTCAGGTCAATTGTGAGTATGAGCTTCAGTGAATGAAACTTAATGCTCTCAATTGTGAGTATGAGCTTCAGTGAATGAAACTTAATGCTCTCAATTGTGAGTATGAGCTTCAGTGAATGAAACTTAATGCTCTCAGGTCAATTGTGAGTATGAGCTTCAGTGAATGAAACTTAATGCTCTCAGGTCAATTGTGAGTATGAGCTTCAGTGAATGAAACTTAATGCTCTCAGGTCAATTGTGAGTATGAGCTTCAGTGAATGAAACTTAATGCTCTCAGGTCAATTGTGAGTATGAGCTTCAGTGAATGAAACTTAATGCTCTCAGGTCAATTGTGAGTATGAGCTTCAGTGAATGAAACTTAATGCTCTCAGGTCAATTGTGAGTATGAGCTTCAGTGAATGAAACTTAATGCTCTCAATTGTGAGTATGAGCTTCAGTGAATGAAACTTAATGCTCTCAGGTCAATTGTGAGTATGAGCTTCACGTGCAGTAATTTGAAATATTTCCATTCACACATTTACCGAAGATAAAACACTCACCTTGTTGGAAGGGAGAGATGATCGGTAGATAATCTGTTGGGATAATCACTCACAGTGCTAAGAATGAGCGGTCTGTTTCCGGTGGAACATTGTGAAGTAGTGCCTTGTAATATAATAATAATAATAATAATAATAATAATAATAATAATAATAATAATAATAATAACAGCAGAAGTGATACCTATAGTGATAGGAGCCTTGGGGAACATAACATCTGAATTGGAAGGCTACCTGAATAAACTCCCTGGAAACCACAGAATCGCTCTACTACTCAAAGCAGCGCTCCTCGGAAGTACCCACATCCTCCGTAAAACCTCGGATCTCCCAGAATCTTGGTAAGATTCCGAGACCTTGGATCACAACCGGCAGTCAAACAGAAGTCGTGGAATGAGGCTGAATAATAACAGCAATAATAATAACAATAATAATAATAACAATAATAATAATAATGCATAATAAGGCCCTTAATGCATACGCAATACCTGTAGTAAGCTACACTGGAGATATCATAGATTGGACAGCAAATGAAATAAATGAACTGGACAGGAAAACAAGAAAACTACTCACAATACATAAAACCTTACACCCCAAAGCAGACGTAGACTACCTCTATGTATCTCGAAAAATGGGAGGCCAAGGTCTCAAGAAAATTAAACATGTCATTGAAGGAGAAGTCATTGGCCTTGTGGACTACATCTGGAATAACAATAAAGATAATCCACTGAAATAATTAGTAAAAATGAGTGGACTATTCCAACCACCAGAAACAGACAAAGAAACATGGAAGAAAACAACGAAGCAAGAACTAGCACATACCTGGAGACAGAAACCTCTACATGGCCAATATGTACGACAAGCAGACGAAATATCAACAAAGCAATCAACGTACAAATGGTTGAAAGAGGCAGGATTGAAAGCAGAAACAGAAGCACTCATAACAGCTGCACAAGATCAAGCACTCAACACCAAAGCACACAAAACGAAAATCATGAAAATTTCAAATGATTCCAAATGTAGACTTTGCAAATCCATGGATGAGACAACAGAACACATACTATCTGGATGTCAGGTTCTGGCTGGAACAGAATACACCAAACGACACAATGAAGTGGCAAAACACATACATAGAAATCTGTGTGAGAACTATGGCATAAAAACCCCAGAAAGAGCATGGATGCATCAACCAGAAGCAGTCACCGAAACAGAAGAAGTCAAAATACTATGGGACTTCGAGATAAGAACAGACCGGGTGATTCCTGCAAGACGACCAGACATTGTAGTTCTCAATAAGTCCAACAGAACAGTAACAATTATTGATGTCGCTGTTCCAAGTGATAGAAACATAAAAACAAAAGAAAGAGAAAAAATAGAAAAATACCAAGACCTCAGATTAGAAATCCAGAGACTGTGGAATGTAAAAGCAGAAGTGATACCAATAGTGATAGGAGCCTTGGGGAACATAACATCAGAATTGGAAGGCTACCTGAATAAACTCCCTGGAAACCACAGAATCGCTCCACTACTCAAAGCAGCGCTCCTCGGAAGTGCCCACATCCTCCGTAAAACCTTGGATCTCCCAGAATCTTGGTAAGATTCCGAGACCTTGGATCACAGCCGACAGTCAAACAGAAGTCGTGGAAAGAGACTGAATAATAATAATAATAATAATAATAATAATAATAATAATAAAACCTCGGAGTTCGACTAAATAGGAAAATATCTAAGGTCAACCAACAGCAAGAGGATACAGAAAAAGGATGCATGAAATCGGGCTCAGACACCAACCAGGCGATATTATCAGTGAACAGGCACCTTGACCAGAAGAGATCTGTTATCCACACTAGGTTTCTTACAGTTCTTGAATTATAGAAATTTAGAACAAGAGCAACAACATCGATCTAACTGAAGAGACCTAGACGACGAACATACTGTAGAAATAAACAAGGATCCTTTAACTATAAAGATATGACCACACTTTAGAAAACAGAGATCCTTTAACTATAAAGATATGACCACACTTTAGAAAACAGAGATCCTTTAACTATAAAGATATGACCACACTTTAGAAAGCAGGGATCCTTTAACTATAAAGATATGACCACACTTTAGAAAACAGGGATCCTTTAACTATAAAGATATGACCACACTTTAGAAAACAAGGATCCTTTCACTATAAAGATATGACCACACTTTAGAAAACAAGGATCCTTTAACTATAAAGATATGACCACACTTTAGAAAACAAGGATCCTTTAACTATAAGAGTGTACTAGAGAAGAAATAAGCCAATCAGCAACTTTGCATAAAATATGGGAAACTGAAAGAGGCATTGGTAAACAAATACCATCTAAATTATAGAAACATTAAAGCCGCAATAGAAGATGTAAAAAAAAAAAAAGGCTACTAGGACTCAGCCACCTTCTGAAAAGATAAACTGCAAGAGATGAGTAAATCCAACAGAATAAAATATTCAAAATTTGACCCTGGAAAAATATACCAAGGATTCAAAGGAAATTCCAGAATAGAACAACAGATACTAAACATTAAGGACACCATGACTTTCTTGGAAAACATTTGGAACAATTCAAATACGCATAATGCATTAACAAGGTGGAGTACAGAAGTAGAATAAGCGCTTAAAGACACACCTCAACAATTCAACGTCACAACCAATGAGAAAGATGTTAAATAAAGATAGGAAACATGGCAAATATAAAGCCCCATTATTAGGCCATGAACAAATATTTTGGTTAAAACATTTTATCTCCTTATGTGATAGATCTGCTGACCAACTTCATGACACAAAACAATCCAGAGACATTTGCCAGTCTGGATGGCAAAAGCTTTTTTTTTTTAAAGCCTGGTTATGAAATATCCAGAGAAATGCATACTACTATCACCCAATCACATACTTATCATTTACCCTAGAAATTACTGTCAGGAATTATGTGATAAAATCATGTCTCATCTTGAAAGAAAAAAATATTAAAGCAGACGAATCTGGAAATTGCAAGAAAAAGAGTCATTAATCAATAATAGGAAAATTTTATTACAGTTAATTAATGATCATCAGTTTAATTTGTGTAAGCGATAAAAAATAAACAACGTAAATAGAAAAATTCTTATGAACGTTAGTGGGTGTAAATATGTGTACTATATACTCATTAAAGATTTTTCTTATTGTGGATTAGTTTATAATTGTGAGGTTATTGTGTAATAATACAATATGATAATAGTTTACATGTAGTTTGTCGCTTAATTTTATCATTTGATTTATCATTTGACTGTATAAAGTCATTTCTTATAAGCGGCGGGACATTTAGTGCTCTCACACCTCTATTTATTGTCCCGTATTTTCTTATCGAATGATTTATGTTTGACACCTTCATCGTAGGTGTATAAAAATAGTGCGTTATATTAAGGGATTACGTCACTTTTCAGGTCGGCCTAGCGATATCTCTGAACCAAATCGATTTGCAGCAATAAAACGATTGAATTACCATTCACATGAAAGAGTCAATATTCTGGGATATATATATATATATGAATTCAATTATCTATAATTGTCAACAATGATGCTGTTGAAAATTTGCTTATCACTCTATCTATCTATCTATCTATCTATCTATCTATCTATCTATCTACACAATTACAATTGATTTCGTTCCACAGTTCATTTCGTTGTCGAGGGCGCTATTTGAATATTCCAGTCTATAAATGTACATACGTTACTGAGTGGAGTTATTACAATGTCACATGGAAATATATTACCTCGCCATAATACTAACATTCTGTTATGCCTTTGAACATTCATTTTAAAGTGAATATGTTTCTGCTTTCCTTAAATGTTGCACACATTGTAGGTTATAATACTAATACTGATAAGATTATGAAGAAATTACTGCGAACAGCCAGTCTTAAATTAAGTCGTTAACGACAGTGATTTATTTTTATCTAACTACCTGTTTGTGATAAGAAACATTTTACAAGAGAAACACTGAACAGCGTTAACGTCACACAGAATCATGAAAGCTCAACACCAAAAACAAGATTAAAATTACCTTTGAATAATGACACAAGAACAGAAAAGGCTAACACCCAGAACACAGGTACTCTCCATGCCTTCATCAGAACATGTGACAGCGACATTTTCATTTCGCCTGCGTTTCCTGTTCTGTGTACATGTACACTTTGATAAAGATGCTCCAGACGTAATCTTTAATGCTCAGTGAAGATTGACACTCGACTTCCTCGTGGTATGAGGAACAGAAGGGCTGAGGCAAGGTCAATGCAAAATGACGTCAGTAGAGTGGTTGCCTTTGACCCCATTGGCTCGTGGGATATTGTGAAAACCAGTAAAGCAAAAATGGCGGAGATATTACATCCTGCTTGTTTAAACATTAGTTTTGCGATAACAGTCTAAACTCTAAAAGGTGCTTTCTACGTTAGTGGACTATCGGTAATACTTGGGGATTTTAGGCTAAGTTTGTGTGTCTTTATGAAGAGACGCTATTGATTGGTCGCTGCGTGCTAAAGTGGGTGAATGTTAATGTAGGTGTGTTTGTGATTGCAACATGTGTACATGTGAGAATGTATATATGCATGTGCGCGCGCGTTTGTATATGTGCGAGTATTTGTAAGAAATTATGTTTTCATTTTTATTAAATTCATTTTATAGAGTATGTGTTTTGTATTTGCACTCTCATATATCAGATGAATGATATGGCAATGTAGACATACGTTTCTGATGTTTTGGAAATACACGTTACTGATCATTTATAAATACATACCCAGAACGCACTGAGAATACGCTACTGACGCCTTATAATAATACATGTTCTGGACGCTTTGAGAATACATGCTAATGATGCTTTCTTATAGGTATGAATGATGTTTGGTAAAATAAAAATGTATAACAAGCGCCATCCACACAAATCGCTCCTAGTGCATATCTCCGCAGCCATGCAGCATCATGATTATCAGCTGTTTCCAGATTGGCTGAAGGAGTCGTAATGCCAACCCCAGCTGAAGAGGATGACACCAATGGCACCCAACAAAGAGTGAGAAGGAGCCATGCAGCAGGCATTGCGGGTACAGCAGACGACACCAACATTGCTATACAAAGTCGTGCTCTTTGGTCGATCATTCAAGGAGTGGATGAGCTGGCAATAGTGTCAGCCCCAGTCGATGAGGGCGAAGATGATAGCATATCAAAAGGGCAAGGAGGGTGGGTGTAAAAATAAATAAATTAGGTGTACATTCACATATACTCGCCGTTATTCAAAGTTACTGACTTATCAACATCAACAGGCATTCTTACATACAAAGACAGTTGTCTACCTTGTCTGAGGGATTCTTTATGAATTCTTTATGGATTCTTTATGAATATGCTTACAACGTCAAAGAAATTTAACCATTCAAACAATTAGTAATCATCCAGTCACTGGTATAGAATTCATTCAGAATACAGTTTTCAAATCAACTGTTTAATATATCAACCAATTTATCAATTAGTCAGTCTTCAGAGTATCAATTACTCAAGAACATTATTCGTTGCAAATGTTAACGATAGGAGTTGTAAGATTGTAATAATAAAAAAAAAATTAAATATGAAATTAGCCCACCTATGGTTTCATTACCTGAAACTTGAAATCAAACTGTAAAACAGAATGGCTGAATTTGTCTCTAGTTCACATGTGCAAATATCACAATGTGTTTTATGTTTCAAAGGAAAAGCGACTCCAGTAGCCATTTACAGCCATCTAAATATTTCTACAAGTTACATGGAGAAGGACATTAAATAGTCATGCAATTGGAAGACAAATAACAAGTAATATCAATCTATACAACGGATTGTCAGGATATTTATAAATATCGCCCAGATCCCATCAATAAATATTAAAAAAGAAATATAGAAAGGAATATAAACTAGATGTAAGAAATGGGTAGAAAATAAAATCTAAATGTAGATGCAACAGGAAGTTTAACAAGAGCTTATACATACATATGACATAGCTATTGCATCACCTGTAAGACGAACCGGATGATTTTGGGGGGTCAAAGAAAAGATAGTTAATTTCCCTAGCAAGCTAGACTTTGTTGTAAACCCTGGTCAAGCAGAAATCCGACCAGTCAATTATAGTACACATTCATAGTAAGAGGCGTCCTTGATCGTAAATGTACCTGAATGAGAGAGGGAAGGAAAGGTGTTGTTTGGTGTACACAGGTTTAATAGTGGAAAGTCGGATGTCTATTGTTAACCTCTTAGTCCTATGTGTGAATGAAAGCTTGGATGCAGACCTGCCATTAGGTCAACTGAAATAACCTTTAAATAGGAGAGTAAATTAAAGTCATTGCGCTTTTCCCACAGTAAAGACACATGCCAGTTGTGTAGCAGAAGCCCAGATTTTGATGTAGTGTAAATCTGAAAGTCTGTTTGAATGATAAGCCAAAAGCTTGAAAAAAAGTGTGTATAATATTTAAGGAAATCTGTAAGCAATTGTTACAAAGTACTTTCCTTGGTTTCACTGAATGAAGGTAGAGTTGCATTTACAATATTTTGTGTAAAATGTAATTATAATAAATTTGCCACATATAATTAATTTATGTTTATTTCAGGGTAGTGAGATTGTGCTCAAAGAAAATTATTAGCCTTTATTTAAAGAGCACTATGTAGTTAATGTTAACAGTCTCTGCTTTATTTATAAATTGCAGGATTTCACCATACATTTGGAGGCTTTGCATCTTGGTAGCATTGCTTCTGTTGTTGGCATCCATTTGCAGAAGTAGTCAGCCGTCAGTTCATAAGAACGTCCTATTACGTTACTTAGGTCTACACTCTACAAACACTCAGCCAGTGATGGCACTAGACTCCAAAAGTGTAACTAAGTTAAGTGAAAATAGTACATTTGGCCAGGAGTATGAGAACTGTGTTATAATCCAGGTAGGAAAAACAGTGAACTATTGAGAACTTTGTATAAACTTTTGATATGGGAACTTTGTGCAAATCTTTGTTTTTTGGAGAACTGAGAAGAAACTATATGAACCTGGTCAGGGAAAACATAACTACCTAGGGGAGGCTAATATATCTGATAGATATTATTGGAACTGTACTATGCGGATTTAGAAATTGATTGATGTTTTATTTTCTTTAATTGTTTAATTTTTTATATAAATATTTTATTATGTTTTATCTGTCCCCTGTCATTTCGTGTAAAATTCATTTATTCGTAGCCAACATATCTGTCATTGTGTCCATACTCGTGTCTGTCCGTCAATGTGTGTCTGTCCATCCGTCTACATGTCCATCTTGTCCGACTTACATTTGAGGACCTTTCCTCTGGGGGCTGAACGAGTTGAGAGAGCAATTGACCTCAATTGTTGTTTATTTCATATTGTCAATCTTATGGGGTACCAACAAGTTGGGGGGCTCGTCTGAACATTTCTATGAGTAGGCAAAATTCATAGTGGGACCTAGAAAAAGCAGGAGATTGAATTTGTGAAGAAAACAACCTAGTAAATATGTTTACACACTTCTAGACAATATTTAAGAAATGTTTTAATTGAATGCTTTGATGTATTTCATGATTGCTCTTTCTTATGTTTTTATGATCTATTCAATTGATATGCTTTTATGACTTGCTTGTTTTGATTTACATGGTTAGAACATGATTTGATTGGATTCTAAGAAGCAGAGTATATTTTTCCAATGGCTGATGTGATGTGCTAGTGTATCTTTTTGTCCATCCATCTGTGTCTGTTTATCGTCTACATGTCCATCTTGTCTGTCTCATATGTGAGGATCTTTCTTCTGGGGGCTAAACAAGTTGACAGACGATTGACCTCAATTGTTGTGTATTTCATACTGTCCATCTCACGGCTTATCAACACATATCCACACCAGATCTACATCGGATCCACAACATCTCTACAACAGAACTACACCACTAATCATCATTAAATCTTCGGTACAATCTCTCTAGTAAGCCTGCATTTTACAACATAACACACAAATTAAAACAAACAAAACTCTCAGACCAAAAAGTACAAATAATTTTTTCATAAAGATTACAAGCATTTAATTCTAATCAAAGAGGTACATATTATTTCCCTCATGTAATACAACAGTAAATGAACAGGAAGTGTTTGATTTAAGAGAAAGATAGATAGATAGATAGATAGATAGATAGATAGATAGATAGATAGATAGATAGATAGATAGATAGATAGATAGATAGATAGATAGATAGATAGATAGATAGATAGATAGATAGATAGATAGATAGATAGATAGATAGATAGATAGATAGATAGATAGGTAGATAGATAGATTATAGATAGATACATAGATAGATGGATAGATAGATAGATAGATAGATAGATAGATAGATAGATAGATAGATAGATAGATAGATAGATAGATAGATAGATAGATAGATAGATAGATAGATAAAGTGGCATAGAATTAGTATGTAAACGTATGTACTATTAAACTAATGGATAGGTTAGAATTCTAACGTATTACATGTATTCATTATGTTCAGATCTATATAAATACCATACTGTACACACACACACACACACACACACACACACACACACACACACACACACACACTAGCAACTACGCTGTAAGAGAACATTCACAATCTCGTCATACAAAATCTAGATGGTGAAAGTACATAAGTACAAAAGTCCGAAATTAATCAGCACTTCTAATCATAGTCAGTGGTCACTTGTTCTTAAAACATGTTACGGAGGCATTCCTAAACAAGCTTAAACTGCAATTGTTTATTGACCATTACTGTCAGTATATGTATTGGTCTGTATATAAAGAAAATAAGTGACTACTTACAGATATGCACAATATTTTATTTTAAAATTATGTTATCCTTTTCAATGACCCTTTTAATTTTCTGAATTGTTACTAGTTAGATGACCTATATTTATCCTTTTAGAAGAAGTTAATCCCCCCCACTCTCTTTAATTATGCATTTGTCCCTCCCTCCAGAGAATTATTTTGTTCTGCTGCGAAATATGACAATGCATTTTTCTTTGTAATCTTGCTGCACTTCCCGTCTTCTGGCTCTTCACGACTGAGATTTTATGTTTGCTTTCTCAAAGATTTTTCCAAGAATAATGCTACAAGGCTATCATTCTATTGATTTATAAATGATGTTATCGAATTGATGTTGTTATTGAGTTACTTATTTGACGCGACATTTGCTCAAAATCTAGAACACACACACACACACACACCTACATACACACACACACACACACACACACACACACACACACACACACACACACACTCACAAAGTAATAAAATTAAACCTGGTCACGCGCAGATGACAGCAAATATTTGAGTTACGTTTTACTTGTTCATCAGAATGGAATACATTGACACCTTGCAGAAATAATATTTTCACAAAGATTATCAAGAAACGACTTCAATAGATCTTGAAGAGATTAATACGGATAAGACCCCTACATATTCTTATATCAGCGCAATATTTCCATTATCTTCAGGGGTCTTTACTTTTTTCCATCTTCTTTTATCTCTCGTATGAGATGACACTGATAAAAGACAAATTACAATAGATAAAAGAAATATTACTCTGGCTATATGAGATGACACTGATAAAAGGCAAATTACAATAGATAAAAGAAATATTACTCTTGCTATATGAGATGACACTGATAAAAGGCAAAATTACAATAGATAAAAGAAATATTGCTTCAGCTATTTGAGATGACTCTGATAAAAGAAATATTACTCTGGCTATAAGAGAAGCTAAAATGAATGGAAAGCGACTACACAGGATAAGAAATAAACCATTGTGGATAAAAGTAAATATTTTTTAGAAATAAAAGAGATTAGTATGGATAATAAATAAATAAATTATTTTAGAAATAAGAAAGATTTTTAAGGATAAAAGTAAATTATTTTATAAATAAGAAAGACAAGAGTGAATAAAAGAAAGATTAGTTTAGAAATAAGAAAGTCTGTTCTAACATCCTAACTGTCAGGCGTGTAACAGCCATTAACAACCTCTGAATACGAGGGGGGAGCATATGAGTATTCAGTGGGACCAATGCCGGTAAATTTAGTTGGCGGGTTCTGATTCCCTCCAGCCAAAATATTCCTTGGTGGGAATGCGGTTGGAGCTTGATCCCCTAATGTCGAATACCCACAATTAGTGAAGAATGGAGCAGTTGTAGTGGGCAACGCTGTCGGTAAGGTGTACACATCGTGTCTGTCCTGGGGCGCGGTTTGTGTCCTCTGATTTCGAGAACTCACGTTGTCCCGAGTAGCGACAGCGACATTGGAACGGCGTGCCGGTGACCTTGATGATTTACGTCTGCACTGATAGGTGATAACGCTGAGCACCAACAGCGCGAAGAACGTGAAAGTGAGTCCACTGGCGATCGCCCAAATGGACGGGGTGACGTAATTTGAATATCCACCGTAATATGTATATGCTAATAAAAATGAAGGGGAAAAGTGTTATTAAGCCTTTATAATTACTTAACTAAGTTCAATACTTAAGATAATTAACAGTTTTCGTAACTTAGTTAAGTAATTATTATTTTTAGTAATTACGCTATTTTTTCCCATAAGGTATCATTATTTATTTAAATTTAAGTTTTCATTTATTTTGTTATAAGAATATGTAGCTTCCCATTGTTTTCATGTGCTTGCTCGTGTTTGCGTGCGGGCGAGCGAGGGAGAGAGAGAGCGAAAAGTATCCCTTGAAACGTAACATAGCCAACTTTATTAGTAAGTAGCCTTTAACGTATTCCGTCATAGATTTATTTCCAGGAAAAATTATCATTAGCCAACTTTATTAGTAAGTAGCCTTTATGTATTCCGTCATAGATTTATTTCCAGAAAACATACAATTAGTAAGCTTTTGTGTATTTCACCTTAGATTTCTTTTCAGAAAATGCACCATTTTTTCTTTGTTTACAGTCATAGCTTTATTTTCAGAAAACGTACCATTATCCATCTTTGCTATTAAGTATTCTTTGAATATTCCGCCATAGATTTATTTTCAGAAAACGTACCATTATCCATCTTTGCTATTAAGTATTCTTTGAATATTCCGCCATAGATTTATTTTCAGAGTCGTTTTTCGCTTTTAGAAAATCGTTGAAGGAGTTTTATATATGGACGAATTTCAGAGTTATCGTTATTCTAGAGAGGCATCTCACCCCTACATTATACCTGTTGTTGTCGTAACAGAAGATTTCAGAACGGCCTTGTAATTGACGCTGAACCCTGTCCCGGTAACGGAGATGTCCGAAGTAAAGTGGATCAGCATGTTTGTGCCAGTGCTGTACACAGTCTGATAATAATAATATCTGCAGATTCTTGCGAGTGAACGAGAATTGACGGTAGTGCCTGCAAATACAGTAATACAATGTTATAACACAAATACAGTAATACAATGTTATAACACAAATACAGTAATACAATGTTATAACACAAATACAGTAATACAATGTTATAACACAAATACAGTAATACAATGTTATAACACAAATACAGTAATACAATGTTATAACACAAATACAGTAATACAATGTTATAACACAAATACAGTAATACAATGTTATAACACAAATACAGTAATACAATGTTATAACACAAATACAGTAATACAATGTTATAACACAAATACAGTAATACAATGTTATAACACAAATACAGTAATACAATGTTATAACACAAATACAGTAATACAATGTTATAACACAAATACAGTAATACAATGTTATAACACAAATACAGTAATACAATGTTATAACACAAATACAGTAATACAATGTTATAACACAAATACAGTAATACAATGTTATAACACAAATACAGTAATACAATGTTATAACACAAATACAGTAATACAATGTTATAACACAAATACAGTAATACAATGTTATAACACAAATACAGTAATACAATGTTATAACACAAATACAGTAATACAATGTTATAACACAAATACTCAACAGATGTAAGCAGAACAATTACTCCCTAAAGCGAATTGCATTCACAGTATTTTGTTATAGTAACTAACCACTGAAGACCTATTCAAAAGCAAAAGCAATTATTAAATACGTCATGCATATTAAATTAAGTTCTTATAAATAGTTCCGGATAAAAGGGTGTGGTTCGATTTAAATTACTTCCAATGTACCGCACATCGTCATTTATTGACAATTCTTTATTACTTCCAATGTACCGCACATCGTCATTTATTGACAATTCTTTATTACTTCCAATGTACCGCACATCGTCATTTATTGACAATTCTTTATTACTTCCAATGTACCGCACATCGTCATTTATTGACAATTCTTTATTACTTCCAATGTACCGCACATCGTCATTTATTGACAATTCTTTATTACTTCCAATGTACCGCACATCGTCATTTATTGACAATTCTTTATTACTTCCAATGTACCGCACATCGTCATTTATTGACAATTCTTTATTACTTCCAATGTACCGCACATCGTCATTTATTGACAATTCTTTATTACTTCCAATGTACCGCACATCGTCATTTATTGACAATTCTTTATTACTTCCAATGTACCGCACATCGTCATTTATTGACAATTCTTTATTACTTCCAATGTACCGCACATCGTCATTTATTGACAATTCTTTATTACTTCCAATGTACCGCACATCGTCATTTATTGACAATTCTTTATTACTTCCAATGTACCGCACATCGTCATTTATTGACAATTCTTTATTTGCTAACGAGCATCCCTCATCTACCACGACCCCAATCAATTCACATCACTCTATTTATATTAGTTTTAATGTGATGTACATTTCACAATTCGCTTTGTTTATGAATAACAATCAGTGTTATTTTCAATTGTAAGTGAAACCGTATTTTACGTTATAATTGTAATTAACAATATAGTTATATATTAATTAAGACATCGTACCTAAAGTTTAGAAACAATTACGTTCTCAATTATTCTATCTAGAGTGAGGTTTATTCTAGACAGAGAAGAATAAAACATATTTTTATTAATATATAACAAGTGGTAAAAGTTATCAGGGTTGCAAAACGTATTTGATAAATACCCTTTGGCACTTAAAAAGACACATTTATACTTGGACTGAAATTCGAGGAGCGACATATATCAGTTAAGTTTGCATGGTAATTATAAAGGGGCCTTGATTGTGTGATATGGTTGACTTTATACACAGCAGAACAAATTCACAAGTATAATGTACAACGTAGTGAAATTGATGAACATAGATATAATGGTTCTATTACATAAGTATTCTGTGATTCAAATCATACATCAAAAGTAATCATGTACGAAATATTTCTAAGTCCATTATTTCTTTCTCAGTCAGTTAACATATCATAAGCTAACAATCGCCTTTATGACCAGACTCGATTTTAATCAAAATCAAAATGATTAGAATATAGGACTCTTCAACTAAATGTCTTTCAGTTCATCCCCACTGGATTAAGTTATAAACAAGTGTGAGACTATTAATAAGAAAAAATCTACTAAGCCGCTTAGAACTGGTTTGGATTATATCAGCAAGTTCTTGCATATTCTTTACCTGAGTTGTTTACTCCAACTCTGGCATTTATAAAAAAAAATATCGTCATACGCAGTACCCGAAGGTCATGTCGCATTGACACTTAACATAATGTATAACAATTAAGTTTAGAAACATGGAATAGGCAAATTTACTCCGCCATACATAGTAAATACAATTTATTTAAACTGGTGAAAATAATCTTAACTAACTAGACACGCCCTGTATGACCATGGTGTTGGTGGTGGTTTGTACGTGAACGCGCGCGAATGTGGAGGTCAAAGGTCATTAATAAGTCTTAAATATTGACTGTAAACATTTGTCGTTTGATCGATATCAGTTAAGTGCCATTTTATTAATTACTGACAATATATAGGTCATAGAGTATATAAATGACGGGGAAATTATTATAACAATTAAAACTTGTTACATTTATTTTTAGACGTGGAATATTTTCATTGCGTTAAGGAAATATTAAGGGCGCGGACTTTCGCAAAGTTTTATTAAATATCGGGAATTATTTGAGGACATAACATAATTATTTGAGGACAAACATAATTATGAATGAAACTTTAACTATAATTTCTTTAAGTTTTCCTAGAGTGCTTGTACTGATTATGTTCTAAAATGACCCATCAGAAAATAGGACGTACCATCATAAATGTCCATCCGGTCCCAAGTACAATTGGTGCTTTCTTCCATGTTCACGGAATTCACACGGAGCTGGACAACGTACCCATTGGGCACTGATATCAACCAATCACAGATCGCGTTACTGATAGAGTAATGAAATAAAAGTTATGACACAATGAGCAGAATGAAGACTGAGGAACTGTGTGTGTATGTGCGTTCGTGCGTGCGTGTGTGTACTGTTAATGTAGGGATACTTAGAAGATTACATGCTATTACAATTAAGTATGCTTCCACATGCTAGTTTTCTAAAACTCTTACATTTAAAAATTACCATTTATGTTTTTTTAAAAATGTAACAAGTATATGAGAAGCAATCATGATATTTACAATGTTATGTTATGTTCTAACTGTTTAGAAATACCCCGCGAGAAGCGTTAATTTGAAGTTTAAAATACAATGGTATACACAACACACAAGATCGAGAAAATCTATTTCGGATTGTACATCAAGAATTATAGAAATTTACTTTAAATGAATGATATGCGAAAATAAAAAGTACAATAAGTTGTTTTTTAATCATCAAAGAAACATATAAAGCATTAATTGTGACTGAATGCAAATAAACAAGAGGGATGCATATGAAACAATGACGTACTGTGACAGGTAATAAACAAGAGAAATACACTTTACGTTAACTGACTTAAAATACTTACTTAGAATAATTGTTACTTGATCTTGGAAAATGCAAATCTGTAAAATAGCTTGAACTTCCGGTTAGAAGTGTCGGTCGAGTTCCGGACCAACAGGCGGAGTCTGTCAAAGAATATCAGTTGACTAATGATGATAATAATAATGATACTACTGCTACCATTAAATAAATAGTAAAATGCCACTCTACATATACATATCAATAGTGTATTGATTGATATGTCAGTGCAGAACATCGTGTCATCTCTTGTCACTTGTCATCTCTTGTCACTTGTCATCTCTTGTCACGTGTCATCTCTTGTCACGTGTCATCTCTTGTCACGTGTCATCTCTTGTCACTTGTCATCTCTTGTCACTCGTCATCTCGCGCGACACACTATGGGTAAACATCCACACAATAATTCCCCAAAATGTATTGACACTAATATTGTGACAATCTGCATAGTGTCTTTCCATGACAAGCTTACATCTCTTGCAAAGTCACCCATCAATGATCATAAATCTCTGCTGTATGAAACAAACCCGCATTTTAATTCTTGAACAAATAAAGGAGTGATTTCATCACGCATGGATACGACTATAGATGTTAGTTTTGTGTGCCTCAGCCACTCCAATCCCTTCCGCACTTTAGGCATATTTACAGTCACAAAGCGACTTGAGTGTCCGTATATCGGTCAGATTGACAGAGGCACGCCCCAATCGCACCTAGTTAGGTGCAGATCATTGATAAAATAAAGGTTCTAATGATTACGGATCACTGTGAATTTGTAACATAAATTGACAACTCAGATTGATTATTATATATGTGAAAACGATGACATGTCAATGTTAAGTTTGGCGCAACTGACATTCAAATAATGACTTAGCTTGCATGTTATAGTAATACCCATGTTATCGATGGTCCTTAAAGCGATGTCTCGTTACAGAGGGCATGCTCAGAAATTTCTGAGAACTCACCGAGAGTGGACATTTTCAACCTCCATGTCTAGAAAACAGCTGTAAGTAATGTTAGTGCATCAAATAATTTAATAGGTTTTCTTGGTGTAGTGTTTTAAACCATTGAAATGTTTGTTTTGTTTTGTTATGTTTTGTTTTGCTTTTTATTTTGTTTTGTTTTGTTTAGTTTATTTCTGTTTTGTTTCGCTTTGTTTTGTTTAGTTTATTTCTATTTTGTTTCGCTTTGTTTTGTTTAGTTTATTTCTGTTTTGTTTCGTTTTATTTTGTTTTGTTTATTTCTGTTTTGTTTCGCTTTGTTTTGTTCGGTATTGTAGTTTTTTCTCAAAACGACTAAGTGGTAGAGCAGAGAAGAGAGGAATCCGATGATTAAAGAACAAACTTACGTGTTCTCTAGTCTCTCTCGACATGAATGTTCTTTAATCATCGGATTTCTTCCTTATTGACTGGGTGCACACTGAATATGCGTGAGGGAATATAATACAGTTAAAATGTAGGTTTTAAATTCATATGTAGTATTACGTCATATCTTTATGTTATTTATCTGTTTGAGAGCGTGCGTAGGTGCGAGGCGTAACCCACCATCCCCAAAACATACCCTTAGCCAATTAGTTGCTTACGTAATACAGGCGTATTCTTTCAATTGACCAAAGGAAGAAAATTGTATACTTTAAAGCAAATTATATATTAGATGTCAAGCGATTGTTATTGGAGTTAAATGAAAGGGGGGGGGTAACATTTTATCCTTATCTTAGAGACACAATATTTAACGTTAGAACCTCGTACCTGTTGTTGTAGATGAGAGAACGGCCTTGTAGCTGACATTGAACCCTGACCTGGTAACTAAGCTGTCCGAAGTAAAGCGGATAAGCATATTTGTGCCAGAGCTATTCACGGTCTGAGAGTAGTTCCTGCAAATACTTGCGAGCGAATATGAGTCTGTTGTGCCTGCAAAAACAATTAAACCATGGTAACACGTGTGCTCAGTAGATGCATGCAGAGCGAAAACTCATGTAAAAGGTTATCATTGACAGTAATGTAGTTTTCATTCACATTCACATTCACAGTAATGTAGTTAAACAATCACTGAAGACCTATTACACAGAGTATAGTTATTAAAAACATGGAATAATATATTTTAAATAAATGTACATTTTCTAGTCAAAACTTAAATAATTATATATGTCACCACCAAGTGGGAGGGGGCTTGAACAAAGACAGTGAACAGTGACGAAATGTTGTAGCGTACCACTATTGTCTACGTCACGTCTCAGCTCTCACAACTTTATTCAGCTCTTAGTGGCTCGTCAGTATACGTCACGTCTCGCTCTCACAACTTTATTCAGCTCTTAGTGGCTCGTCAGTACTACGTCACGTCTCGCTCTCACAACTTTATTCAGCTCTTAGTGGTTTGTCAGTACTACGTCACGTCTCCGCTCTCACAACTCTATTCAGCTCTTAGTGGCTCGTCAGTACTACGTCACGTCTCCGCTCTCACAACTTTATTCAGCTCTTAGTGGCTTGTCAGTACTACGTCACGTCTCCGCTCTCACAACTTTATTCAGCTCTTAGTGGCTTGTCAGTACATGGACAAATTAATCCTTACTGTCCATATATGATGTTTTCTTCCTTATTGACTGGGCGCACACTGAATATGCGTGAGGGAATATAATACAGTTAAAATGTCTAGCAAGGCATCACAGAAAGAAACACACTGCACAAGATCTCGTTCTCCAAAAATCTCTGTCTCACGTCTCATACTGTTGTCATCATCTGATCTCATTCTCGGCCATGATACATTTTGCTTGAGTTAAAACAAAACCACTTTTTTCATTTCTGCTCCAAGTCCTTAACTGAATTTTGAATCTGATGTTCAAAAAAAAAATATCATGAAGAGAGAAACATTACTAAGCCGGCAGTGCCACCATGTGAATCTCAGTCTCTCCTGTTTTCTGTCAAGCTTTGTTTTTTCTCTCTGTCTCTTCGCAAAATCATAAGTTTTTTTTACTACAGTTGCCAGTGCCCCCTAGTGGGCTAAAATAAAAATGCTGTTCCATTTTGCATGAACTAAAACATGTTTTTTCTGCTCCTAACAAGTGCTGGTCAGTGAAACTAAACACTTATTAAATGTTAATACAAACTGGCACCTCAGAGTCTTCTCTTTCACACAATTAAGTCCTCCATCCCTGTCTCGTTACCCCAGAGGATGTGACCTGTTCCGACATTGTTGGTTGCCACTTAATAGGTCGTGAGGCTTTCTTGCCTTACCTGTCACCTC
The DNA here is from genome assembly GCA_028829895.1 of Sinotaia quadrata. Classification (NCBI taxonomy): domain Eukaryota; kingdom Metazoa; phylum Mollusca; class Gastropoda; order Architaenioglossa; family Viviparidae; genus Sinotaia; species Sinotaia quadrata. The sequence goes on along the minus strand of CM054177.1, from coordinate 10,148,606 downwards.
AGGCATGCAAACGAAAAACTAATTACCTCAAGTGCACTTTAGG
>CM054177.1:10098563-10146063 GCA_028829895.1 Sinotaia quadrata | reverse complement strand
AGAAAGAAAGAAAGAAAATGTTACCACGATACATATTATTATATGTCAATAGTGAATTATTTACTTTTCTTGAAATATAGGTTGTCATTATACGCAGGCGACTCACACACTACATCAGGACAAATACTTCCTTCCTTGATAAGGTGCATTTTAAACCACGAAGAAATAAGCGTGTGCTGCATGTCAAAGGCAAACTATTTATAATTTTTCAAATACCAATAGGTGCACATCCTTTGTGCTCTTGAATTAACAGGCAGAATCATTCAGGCCGTGTCAATAAAAGAATGTGTATTTGAAAAGAAAATATCCTTAGTGGAACAATAAGAAATCGATATACTGTTTGATATCACATAAGTACTGTATAATTGCACTACAATTATAACCAAATTAAGCTATTATGAAGTTCAGATTAAACTGGTTTTTCATTAGCATATTCTGCACACAATTGAAATAAACAATTCATTGCGCAGCATGTCCATTTGAGAGTCTCAAGGTTTTATTGATATTTTTTAGTAATATATGTCTTGTGTGGAAAAGGGTTATTCAGGTCAAAAGGAAACTTTGGTCATTTTTAAAAAATTATATAACTTGACAGGAATGTTAACTGTCGGCTTGTCCTAGTTAAACCTTTAATGCTTTAACAATCGACCTGTTTATTAATAATTAATAAACTGGTAAATACTATTTATTTAATTGAAAGCATGTTGAACACTTTGACCTTTGACCTATAGAGCGATTGTCCAGTAAGCCTGCTTTGAAACAAATCAAATCAAAATTAAAATGCAATCTAAATTAAATTAATTAATAAAGAAGTATTTGAGTATTAAACCTATTTAACAATCAAATTACTAAAATAAATGAGTAATTTAAATAAATTCATGATGCTTTAATATGTCCCCTATCTTGTCATCTACATGTTGAATAACACATATACCGGCATGTTCTCTTGTGTAGTTCAGATTAAACCTGCCCATTCCTAGGCTATTGGTAGAAAGGAACTTAATCAGCATAAATCGTGCTGAGCTAAATAAGACTTGTCCTCTTTGTCTGCCGCAAAAGATTCCCAGACTTCTATTGTACTCCGTTTCTCCTGCAATGCATTTTAAGAAAAACAGATAATTATGATTTATTTACTCTTGTACAAGCATGAATTACCTACTGTACACCATGATAAGATGTTCTTGTACTCACAGTAAAATGTGTACATCATGATATGTAAAACTTGTCGCATAGTTCAGTTAGTATTGTACCCCATGATAAGACACTCTTGGGCGACTTGACTTATTTTGTAAACCGTGTATTATTCTTCGTAATAATCATATTAAATGATAATTTCATATTTTTAATATTGCTGTATTTTGTGATTATGTATTTCAATAAAGTAAATCTAATATTGATTAGCATATGACATTGTGAGAATACTGGATTTTCACTTCTATATCGTTTCTAGAATTATTAATATCACTATCATGATTATTATTGTTATCACTATTACTCTATAAATAGCATTATTACTGAGTTAAAGATGTTATGTAGAAAAAAGAACTACATAACGATACATATCACAGATGGACAGAGAGACAAATGATAGCTGGACACATAGACATACTTTGGGGCATACAGACATACAGACATACGTTCAGACATTCAAACATATAGACAGACAGAATGGATAGATGGCACTAAGGTATACAACAGCAAGTCTCACATCAAAATCTATCCTGTACTCTTTTACTTAACCCACACCATTAGATAAGATAGATAGATAGACAGACAGACAGACAGACAAACAGATAGATAGATAGATATATAGATAGATAGATAGATAGATAGATAGATAGATAGATAGATAGATAGATAGATAGATAGATAGATAGATAGATAGATAGATAGATAGATAGATAGATAGATAGATAGATAGATAGATAGATAGATAGATAGATAGATAGATAGATAGATAGATAGATAGATAGATAGAAAAAGAGAGAGAGAGGGAGAGAGAGATTTGGATAGATAGAGATGGGCGATTTAATCAATGAATTAAATCACAAATTAAGTGATTAAAACCATTTCAGTCGTAACTTACCATCAAATATTTGAATATTCTGATTCGCACCCGCATAAGAAGATGTTAAGTCAATATTTATTACTGTCAATGCAATTCGGTCCCCTTCATTGGCAGTGATTTTCCATTGGCAATTTATGTTTCTGAAGGAAACACAAATATAATTAATGGCAATTAGGAATATACAGTACCAGAATTGTAGCATTACGTGGCATCCATTTAAATGTATTTGTAACACATATTTTTTGCTCCCTTAACAGAATCAGATTTGTCTCTCTTTTTATTGGATGTTCGGTCTGAAGGAACAAACACGGCTCAAATTCTGACATTTCTACTAAAGCAGGGACGTTGTCTGAATATTAATTATAAAAGTACATTGTAGTTATTGAAGGATTTAATGGCTCTGATCCTGAAATTATTGATAAGGAGTGTAGCAGTGAGGAAGACCAATTACTTTGAGCATTATCATGCTACTAACAGAATAAATAGACAACAGCACTAGAGTTATCATTCCTGCTTGCTGTCAAAAGCCAAATATTTCAACTTTAATAATAAGATGAATATTGAGAATGTTGTTCGGTAATTCGTTCTCAAGTCGGTTTACTACCATTCTCTTGAGATGTTTTTTCCTTTAAATTCAACATTAGATATCTGATGATCGATATTCAGCGTTTCTCTGAACTTGTCGCATGTGTCCACTTTATTTCCGTTCTAGAACAATGAATCTTCCCTATACTGTGACATCTCACACAGATCACTCCTCTAGTCCGCATTCTGGTTGTTCAAATTTTAAACACCCATTTGCTGAGTTTGCGTCGTCCCTTTGTGTTTAGTTTTTAAAATCTGCATTGCTCAAGTTTAAAGTCTCGTTTCGCCCTTGCTCAAGTTTAAAGCCCCGTTCTATAATTGTAAGGTCACCTTTGTTTCAGTGTAAAATCTCGTTTGGCAATATTAAGGTCGCCCTTGCTCAAGTTTAAAATTCCGTTTCATAATTTTAAGGTCAATGTGTTCTCTTTAAAAGTTTGTTATGTTCATTCTGTTCTTGAAGTGTCTGTAAAGAATCTGTGGACCAAATAGTTTCTGTTCACTCATTTTGTAATTCTTATTTTGAACTCTGTTTCTTCTATGGGTTTAGACAATTTAGGTCAATTTATATCATTTCTTTTCGATGTGCAAACACAGTTTATGTAGGTTAATAGCATTTCTATTCGTGTGCAAACACTATTTAGATCAGTTTATATTGCCTCCTTAGGTAATTTGCTTCATCTGTCTCTGCTCACGTTGTAAAGACTATTTTGGTCAAGAATTAACATTTCTTTTGCTCACGTTGTAAAGACTGTTTTGGTCAAGTATTAACATTTCTTTTGCTCACGTTGTAAAGACTGTTTTGGTCAAGTATTAACATTTCTTTTGCTCACGTTGTAAAGACTGTTTTGGTCAAGTATTAACATTTCTTTTGCTCACATTGTAAAGACTGTTTTGGTCAAGTATTAACATTTCTTTTGCTCACGTTGTAAAGACTGTTTTGGTCAAGTATTAACATTTCTTTTGCTCACGTTGTAAAGACTGTTTTGGTCAAGTATTAACATTTCTTTTGCTCACGTTGTAAAGACTGTTTTGGTCAAGTATTAATATTTCTTTTGCTCACATTGTAAAGACTGTTTTGGTCAAGTATTAACATTTCTTTTGCTCACGTTGTAAAGACTGTTTTGGTCAAGTATTAACATTTCTTTTGCTCACGTTGTAAAGACTGTTTTGGTCAAGTATTAACATTTCTTTTGCTCACGTTGTAAAGACTATTTTGGTCAAGTATTAACATTTCTTTTGCTCACGTTGTAAAGACTATTTTGGTCAAGTATTAACATTTCTTTTACTCACGTTGTAAAGACTATTTTAGTCAAGTATTAACATTTCTTTTGCTCACGTTGTAAAGACTATTTTAGTCAAGTATTAACATTTCTTTTGCTCACATTGAGTTATATTTGTCTTAGTTTTCTATAATGTTTGGGCAATTTTCTAAGACTTTTATAGTTTGCATAATCATTGGACTTGTTTTAATTTCTAACGACGTTTTAAAGTTGTTTTTATAGTTTCTATTTGCTCAGTTACGAAATATTATTTGTTTAGTTTAATTCCTTTTTAATCACATATTAATACTCTTTTGATCGGTTTATATATCTGTTTCTTCGTTTTATGAAGCTTAAATTATTTTGTAAATACACTCCGAGATCAGTTCGAAGCGGTGCATTTAATCATGAAGCATAATCTCTGCTAGTCTGTGAGACTCTTGTACGTTTTGTTAAAGTTTCTACTTCCTCAGAATAAACAGACTTTATGATTACCTGGAATATAATCTGAAAACGGGGGGGGGGGAGACTGAGTCTGTAAAGTCTCACTTGTTGTACTCAGATTCTGTTCACTTCTATTAAATATTTTTGGTTTAGTTTGAGTAGTCTATATTTTCTATAGTTTGAAAAAACCGTGATCAATTTACGTAGTCTGTTTGTTATGTTGACTATATTATTTTCTCAAACTATAATTACTCGTTTACTTATTTTATAGCCTGTTCAAATATTTCCATAAATTTAGAAAAATTCTGTTAGATTTATTTGTATTGATTATTTTCTGGGTTTTGTGTATGTCAGTTTATAGACATTTTTGATTATATTGTATAGACTGTTAAATAAATTTGTAGATATTATCCAGATATTTGCATAATGTATGTTGACTTAATTTGTAAACACTCTTTCGACCAGTTTGTATCGTCTGACAATAAAGATCCCTTTGTTGAATGCGTATATTATCTTACTGCTCAGTTTGTAAAGACGTATTCACTTATTGCTTCAGTTTGTAAAGACGTATTCGCTTATTGCTTCAGTTTGTAAAGACGTATTCACTTATTGCTTCAGTTTGTAAAGACGTATTTGCTTATTGCTTCAGTTTGTAAAGACGTATTTGCTTATTGCTTCAGTTTGTAAAGACGCACTTGCTCAATTTGTAAAGATGCTATTGGTAAGATTGTAAGCATGCTGTAAGTAAGTTTGTAAAGTCTCTGATGAATTTGTAGAGATTCCTTGGGTCAGTTTTTATGTCGCTCATGTGTTTGTAAAAACAATAGTTGGGTCAGTTTGTTTGAAAGTTGTCCACTTCATAAAGATTCCTTTCTCAGGTTTTATGTCTGTGTTTGATCAGTGTGTGTAAACTATTTTGGATCTGTTTGAATAGAGATATTCAGGTTTCAGACTTGGATCATTTAACTCAGTTCGCAATTTCTCTATTTGTTCTGTCTGCAGAGACGCTATTATATAAGTTTGTATAGACTCTGTTTATTCATCCATTTTGTAAAGACTTTGAGTAGTTCGCATATTAAGTTTCTATTCAGTCTGTACGCGATCATGCTCCAGAGTGTAAAGTTTCAAATTCGTTTAGCTGTTAAGACTTTTTCGATCAGATTTTAAAGTATTTATTTTCAGTTTATAATCTCAGCTCATTTCTTGAAATGTCTTGTGCTGAGTTCGTAAATCTATCGTTGTTCAATTTGTAAGACTCTCTTGCTCATTTTGTAGAGGTTCGTTTGCTCAGTTTGTACAAATTCTAATGCTCATTTTGTACAGTTCTTTGCTCATTTTGTACAGTTCTTTGCTCATTTTGTGCCGGGTTTGTTACTTAGAATGCATAATCTCATTCACTCAGTTCGTATAATTTCATTCATTCAATGTGTATAATCTCAATCACTCAGTGTGTACAATCTCGTTCACTCAGTGTGTACAATTTAATTCGCTAGGTGGTATAACCTCATTCACTTAGTTCGTACAGGCTCATTCACTCCGTGAGTACAGTCTCGTTCAATCTTATTCAAAGTTAAAGGAAATGTAAATGAATTTCATCAAAGGTAACAAATGTCTGACAACAGCAAAATACAGTCTACAAATCCAATCTTCACTTTAGCATAAAATTAATCAAGTATAATAGATGAAATGCTGCTTAGTTGAAAGAAACATAATAATGCTATGAAGTGTGCTCATAGAAATATACTTAGTAACTGTAACAGATGCAGTAATTTAAAAAATATTTCCGTACATACTTTTATCGAAGATACAACACTAACCTAGGTGGAAGGCGCAGGTAGTCGGTAGATAATATGTTGGTAGATTCATTCACAACACGCAAAGTGAGTGGCCTGTTCATAGGGTCACATTGTGAAGCAGCGCCTTATGATAATAATAGTAATAATAATAATAATAATAATAATAATTATGATGATGATGATGATGATGGTGATGGAAGTGATGGTGGTGATGATGATGATGATGATGGTGGTGGTGGTGGTGGAGGTGGTGGTGGTGGTGGTGGTGACGATGATGATGGCACAGCACCAAACAACTATTGTTCAACCACATGCCTATGAGCTACCTGAAAATTACCATCGGGAATTATATCTGATAAGTTCATGACTCATCGCGAAACAAACTACTAGCCAATGAACATAAGGGTGTTACACCATGAAACAGTGGAACAAAGGATCAACTGGCAATTGATAAGTTCATAGTATTTGACAGCGAGAAACGAAGAACGGATCTTGCATGGGTTAACTACAAAACGGCCATTTCTCAGCTCCACACGCATGGGTACTTGAAACAATAAAAATGTACAAGATAGCACCATCTGTACAAAACCTATTCCAAGTATCAATTACAAGCTGGAAAACCACATTCACATGCAACAATATAGAACTTGTAGTCATAACAATAAAATGTGGAATATTTTTAAGGTGATTCACTATCACCACTGCTGTTATTCACTGCTCTAAATTCTCTCAGTCAAGTCATTCCGAAAAGAGGATTAGAATACGGAATGAAATCAGGAAAGGTTATCAGCAATTTACTGCTTATGGACGATCGAAAGGCGTACAGTAAAGATAAAGAGGATTAGAATACGGAATGAAATCAGGAAAGGTTATCAGCAATTTACTGCTTATGGACGATCGAAAGGCGTACAGTAAAGATAAACATGACCTCAATTCACTGATCAATACTGTCAACATTTGCAGTGATGACATCAACAGGAAGTTTCGCTTTGAGAAACCGTCCAGAAAGGCAGATCAAAACAACAAAATGAGTACAATTCGACATCGGAAAAATCAACAATATTTCAACGGAAAAGAATACAAATATCTGGAAATACTGCAAAACATTAATAAAATATGCAGAGTGAACTAAAAGTCCGAAGTTATGAGATAGTATGACAAACGGGTAAGATAAGTCCTCATATCCAAGCTAAATGGGGCCAACAAAATACAAGCCCTTAATGCATATCTAATACCTTTAATCAGTTACATCATAGATTGGACAAACAAATGAAATAAATGATCTAGAGAGAAAAAACAAGAAACCTGCTCACAATACATAAAACCCTACACCCAAAAAGGCAGACGTAGACAGGTTTTGTGTCTCGGAGAATGAGAGGCGGAGGACTAAAAATATCAAAGAAGTTATTGAAGGAGAAGTTATTGGCCTTCTAGACTATATCTATAGTACGAGCTTATTGTGTGTTTACGTGTTTATTATGTGTTGTTGTACTTGTTTATTATGTGTTGTTGTACTTGTTTAGTATGTGTTGTACATATCTTTGACTTGTACATATTTATGACTTTCTTTCATTAACTAACTTTGGTATCCGGAAGCGAATTCACCAGCTGTACAAGTCTAAGTTAATGACAGAGCATAGTGCCTTCAAAGAAAGGAAGTGTTCCACTTTCAAGAAAAGAAAACCCAAGCTGTTCACGGAACCTGCAATAAATCATTACCTGGATTCTAAGTCTCATCGCAATGTACATCTAGCGAAATAATTTTCCTCTCAAGTCCAAGTGCTTACAAATTTACAATTGCGTACGTCATTCGTGTCGTTATCTATTGCAGTATTTCATTGGGGTAATGGCCTTTTTTTTTAACTCTTTGCAGTTATATGCAATGTAACAGAAAAATATACCCCATCGCCAAAGTACTAGTATTCTGTTAGACAAATAAACATTCATTTATAAATTAATATGTTTTCCTTCGCTTAGAACGTTTTACACCCACGATGTGATATAAAACTGTCAAGGTGACGTAGAAGTGACGCGAGGAATCAATGTTGCACTAAGTTCGATTACGGCACTGATGCTTTATCTCACTTCCTGTTTGTGTTTAAGAGAAAAAAACAGCTCTAACGAAAGTAACACCATTCACAGAAGAAACTCCTTCAACACGGATCTGTGCTAACGTTACACAGACTCCTTCAACACGGATCTTTGATCTGTGCTAACGTTACACAGAATCCTTCAACACGCATCTTTGATCTGTGCTAACGTTACACAGAATCCTTCAACACGCATCTTTGATCTGTGCTAACGTTACACAGAATCCTTCAACACGCATCTTTGATCTGTGCTAACGTTACACAGAATCCTTCAACACGCATCTTTGATCTGTGCTAACGTTACACAGAATCACGAAAAACACAAAACAACCGAAAAGATTCAAATTACCTTTGATGAGAGACAGAAGAATAGGTACGGCTAATAACCAGAGTACATGTACTCCCCTCCATCCCTTGACCGGAAAACTTGACTCCGACATCTTAATCGCCTGTCTGTTTCTTTTTGTCAGTGTACACTTTGCCATCGGTTATCACAAAGCTGTCTCTAACCTGTAACCCTTAGTGTTACACACATTCCAATCCTAGACTTCCTGATGGAGCGGGGAAGAAAGTCAGAGGAAACCGATGTGAATTCAGTGGCTACTTGCGACCCAGTGACTCACTCAGCGCTGTGAAACAAGTAAACACAAATGGCGGAGATATTATATCCTGTTCTTGTTGCAATAAAGTCATTGTGGTCGAGTGTGTGCGTTTTAATTACTTTTCAGATAACAGTTCCAAGGTTGTGCGTTGAAGATATAGACTGCCATTGGTACTTGACATTTGTTTAGATGCATTATAACTGCATTTTATTGATCCTTTTCACAAATCTATTACTGACGCTGTGTAAAGTCATATTACATTTCTGATCCTTTATAATGCATCTTAGAGCGCTTTATAAAATATATGTTGTGACACATTATAATACTTTGTTATGACACATTATAATAAATGTGTTATGACACTATAATAAATTTGTTATGACACATTATAATACTTTGTTATGACACATTATAATAGATTTGTTATGAAACTTTGTTAATTTTTGTTACTAATGTTTGAAAAGCATATTACTGATGTAATGGGTGGTTTTATAGATGCATTATACTGATGCTTCATTATTACGTTACAGGCACTGAATATATATGTTACTGATGCATTGTAATTACGTTACTGACACTGAATATATATTACTGATGCATTGTAATTACGTTACTGACACTGAATATATATTACTGATGCATTGTAATTACGTTACTGACACTGAATATATATTACTGATGCATTGTAATTACGTTACTGACACTGAATATATATTACTGATGCATTGTAATTACGTTACTGACACTGAATATATATTACTGATGCATTGTAATTACGTTACTGACATTTTATGAATATATGTTACCGGTGCTTTTGAATACATGTTGTATACGCTTTGTAAATACATATACCTGACATTTTATATTTATCACACTGATGGTTTACACGTTCTAATGGTTTACAAATGCTGACACTTGTAATGCATATTAATGACGCTTTCGAAATACGCAAGCTTTATGAACTGTAATAGTGATCTTTGTAAATATGTTTCTGATGCTGTGCAATGTTACTGACGCTTTGAAATGCATGTTACTATTACATTATCAGTAAACAGTGAGCCTGTATAAATAATCTTGAATGAGGCTTTATAAGTTAGTTTGACTGATGTTTTGTTATAACTTCTTCACTAACGCGTAATAAATAGACTTCATTGACATTTTGTATGCTGAATGACGTAATAAAATGTTTAATAACAAAATTACACAAATAAGGAATTGGTGAAAACCGATATATGTCATTTACTTGTAAACTGATGAACAACAAAGATTGGTTAAAACGGATACATGTTATTTACTTGTAAACTGATGAACAACAAAGATTGGTTAAAACGGATACATGTCATTTATTGGTAAACTGATGAACAACAAAGATTGTTAAAAACGGATATATGTCATTTACTTGTAAACTGATGAACAACAAAGATTGGTTAAAACTGATACATGTCATTTACTTGTAAACTGATGAACAACAAAGATTGATTAAAACGGATACATGCCATTTATTTGTAAACTGATCAACAACAAAGTTGCTTTGATACGAAATATTTTGTAAGATGTCTTGTTGTATAACATTTTGTTTCCGTCATGATTTGTCACAGTTAGAAAGACATCCGAAATGACAAGGACTGAAGATGTGATAGGTACGTCTTGTATTAGATATTTCCAAACATAAGTGTATGTGTGTCTGTATGCATGGATATGTATGTTTGTCTGTGTGTTAGTGCATGTCTCTTTGTGTGTGTGTGTGTGTGTGTGTTTATACTTGTACGTGTGCGTGTGTTTATACAAAAGTGAATGTCTGTAGACACAGGTATTGAGTTTGTATGAATATATTTACGTTGTTATCTTTGCTTTGTTTGTCCGTCTCTCTGTCTGTCTGTCTCTGTGTGTGTGTGTGTGTGTGTGTGTGTGTGTGTGCGTGTGTGTGTCTGTGTGTGTGTGTAAATATGTTTGTGTGTTTGTGTTAATATGTGTATATGTTCATGAATGAAGTGGGTGTTTGGATGTCTGTATGTATGGACGCATTCATACTTGTATTCAAAAAGGAATATCTTGAACAATTTGTTTTGGACTTCAGAATTCCCAGAAAATGTTGGAATATGTAAGTTAGAAATAAATGAAATACTTGTAGAGGTCAGCTATTATCATTAATATTCTTGCATGATCAAAATTGTGATTATTATTAGAAATCTTAGTGCAATTTTGATTATGTCAATGACTACGACTATGATTAGTGTCATCAGCTGCAGCAGCAACAGTAGTAGTAGTAGTAGTAGTAGTAGTAGTAGTAGTAGTGTACTTTAGCCTCAACAGTTGACAGGACACGTTGTGACAGTATTTTGTGACTTTGTGTTGTTTCGAGTTTGACTATTACACATCCATTTATAGGACTGTAGTAGGTGAGACACAAGAATGAATGCACCACTTTAAATTTACACCTGACTTTTATGTACCGCGTACTTGAAGTGATCAGGCCGAGCGACGAAATATCAAGACAGTCTCACTGTTTGCACTTTTATGGCTGTTAACGTCATTAGTCACGAATCGACTGATACCGGGACTAGTTAAACTGCTTGCACTTTTGCACTGCTTTGGCTGATAACGTTGTCGACAGTTTTCGAGGTGACACTGTTATATCCGACTAATCGCCATTTTGTTTAGTTTTGTGGATAAAGGGATAGTCTTATTACTTCTCTTTATGAATTTTAATTAGAACAAAATTATCTACCGTATACTGCTTATTATGATCTCTTCATTTAATCTAACAGTTTTAATGCAGACATTAGGGCATTATCGTTGTAACTATCAAGGTTCGCTATCCTCTTAGACTGAAAAGTTTTAATGCAGACAGTAGAGCACTTTTCTATCATTGTAAATATCCGGGCTCGCTATCCTATTGGATTAATGCAGACAAAGGGGGGGGGCACTAGTCTAGTATTGTAACTATCCGGGCTTGCTATCCTCATGGATAGAAAAGTTTTATAGTCATTCCTAACATAAACGGAATATCAGGTAAGTCGACAATTCGTGTTTCCTGTGCTTGAGGTCGCCAAAACTAAAGATTCATTGGCATAACATCGGGGTGGGTGGGAGGCCTTAAGATACATCTCTATTTCTCCTCACTGTTTTTGTAGACATAATTTGTTATGCATGTGACCGGCCATAGACATCGGTCATTCTAATCAAATTTCATGTTCTAGCGTTATTATAGAAACCTTAGATAATTTTGGGAAAGTATGCATGTGACATTTCGGGACATGACTGTCATTTAACTGATGTATATTCTCCTACGTCACTCCTCAGTCACCGCTCCTTTATTGTACATGTATGTATTACGTCACTCCTCAGTCACTGCTCCTTTTTATTGTACATATATATATTACGTCACTCATTAGTCACTGTGCCCTTTTGTTATACATTTATTTATAGCAAACTGATTAACTACAATTGATGTGTATCGATTATGGTCTCAAGTAATTAAGTATCGTACTGTTTTATTGCTGTGCTTGCGTAGTGCAGTTTTGAAAACGACTAAAATTAAATTTAACTTGAAAGCGGAAGGAAGACAAAACGTGCCATTGTGTGATACCACAAAACCGCGAATAGAGGGAAAGACTGGGTTCTAGTTGTGTTTACACCAGAACCAATGCCAAGTGACAAAGTATTTAATCTAGAGTCAGAATTTGTTAAATGTAGCAATAAAAACGGTTGTTGTTCAGATCAATAGTTACACAATATATCCTACAGCTAGAGTGCTTAATGCAATTTTACATTAAAAAGTTAACAATAGATTATACCAAGATTTATACTTTTAATCTTTTACTAATAAAGTTGTACAAAACAATATTTACCGATATAAATAAAGTATTGCTAGAAGTTCCATTTTTTTTTAATATATACAACATCCGAACACATGAAATGGGAAATATATTACGGAGAGACGATACGGTTATTTACATGCGATATCAACGGTCGTCGTTTCGTGCTAGCGGTGGGCTCGGTGGGGTCAAAGGTTATACGCAATCGAATTTCAGAAGCGCATGTCCTTAACATGGTGTCAACAGGACCCGTACACCAGTCCGTTCCTGAGGCTTTTCTTGGTAGTAGAGATAACGTTGACAAATATCCAGCCAGGAGAGTATCTGCTTTATCTAGCTGACGTTGCAGATTTATCATTCCTTGAAGGAAGTTGCCTCTCTGTGTTCTGGAGTGGCGTGGTAAGGAGGGGAGGTGGTCGAAAATCCAGTTCTCTCCGTATCTCTCTTGTATTTTCCCTAATGTTTTCATTATTACTTTTAAAGTTTTTCCGATAATCTATGTGTACTAGATTGCTGCATTTCAGATCAAACAGCCTTTGTTTCCAAGATGCAAACTGTCCGCGGTGTACTTTTCTGGTATGAGCTGTTTTTCTTCGTGGAGATTGGTTACTTTGACTTTGAATTTGTGGATGTTGTCGGATGCAGTTGTTCAACAGAAGGATCTGCCAGAATAATTCCTGTCTGGTAGCAGATCTGTTTGCATTTCTCTATGTCCTGCAGTGCTGTGTTGAGTCTGTGGTCATGGCTTTTTATTGTTGTTGTGTTGATATCAGATCCGTTTGGGGCGGCTGTCATCGTCGGCTCTGAAGTGTTGGTATGCCTGTTGTGGTTGGTGGTTGATTGATCGTTTGTTGGTTTTGGCTGTTTGCCTTTCATTTGGTGTATGGGTTCTGGATGTGTTATCTTAGCTACCTGGTTCTGGATGTGTAATCTTAGCTACCTGTGTTATCCTAGCTACTTGGTTCCGGATGTGTTTTCTTAGCTACCTGGTTCCGGATGTGTAATCTTAGCTACCGGTGTTATCCTAGCTACTTGGTTCCGGATGTGTTTTCTTAGCTACCTCTTTCTGGATGTGTTATCTTAGCTACCTATTTCTGGATGTGTTATCTTAGCTACCTGGTTTCGGATGTGTTATCTTAGCTACATGATCAGTACTCCCTACGTTTAGTATCAATTGCTTATGCATTAGTATTTGTTTCGGTTGTCCTGAGTGCCAATATACGTGTGGTTTGTTTTGGGGGGAGTAGTTTTTGTTTTGTACTGTTTATGTTGTGTATATCTCTAATGGTCTTGTGATTGCATTCTCTATCAATGACTATCTCTCTCATGTTGACTGTTAGTCTGGACTATCTCTCTCATGTTTACTGTTAACAATATTTTTCATCCAAAAGTTGTAATTTTGCCTTCATACAAATGTAAGGTTCATACTTAAAATACACAATCGAACAAAACAAAACTTACACTGATAATCATAATTTAACGAAACATTTCCGAAATAGTTTTCTGTCTATGCAACTCTTAATGTATTGTTGCATATTTTAAAAGTTCATTTGTGATGCAGAACATTCTTAGAGAAACAATTGGATTTGCACTCATCCGCTCGTTCTCATTCTGTTTATATCTGTGCATAAATGGAGTCCGCATAAAGGAGTTTGCATTTAGTCCGTGATGTCCTTACTTTGATGTCATTTCTTTCTGTAACGAATCATTGCTTGCCAGATTGTGTTCCATGCAGTTATGGTGTGATCACTGTAAAAACAAATTTTCCATTCAGCAAATCAGTAATCACACACCTTCAAACAACTGTTTACTTAATGTTAGTTCAGGTCTTATAACGAAACGGGGCCTGATATAACAAACTGAATTTATCTGTCGTTAGCTTAAGAGGATCTATTAATGCTAAAGAAAGAAAGAAAGAAAGAAAGAAAGAAAGAAAGAAAGAAAGAAAGAAAGAAAGAAAGAAAGAAAGAAAGAAAGAAAGAAAGAAAGAAAGAAAGAAAGAAAGAAAGAAAGAAAGAAAGAAAGAAAGATAATAGTAAGAAAGAAGAATACCTAATTCATTAATTTGCAAAAATAATAATACTAAGTAATTAATTAATTAAAATGTAAAAACTAAACTGTTACAGATGTACACAGACTGACAATAAAGAGCGTAAAATACATTTCGTGGCAAATTCGCCTGGACACATTTGTCGTAATAGACGGATGACGTAATTATAGAGCGGACTATCTTACTTTACTTTTGAAATTTTACGAAATTCTAACTTCGAGAGTGAATTCTACTTAGATAAGAAACCCTATGAATTACGTATATATTCGTTCTTATTTTTCATTTCGCTGATAAATTTTAAAATGTTGACGTTTAATAATGTCGTGGTCTTATGTCTCGTGCAAAGAAAACGAAGAAGTTGAAGAAAAGGGAGAAATGCTGCAGTATATTTTTTTTTAATTCATTGAAAAACGCAAATTAAAATTGAATTACAGATAATGGAGAAAACAGTCAGAGCACCTAATTTTCTAAACTTCGTTTATGCTTACCACAGTTCTTTATCCCAAAGCTTCTCATTTTCTGGTTCAACTCGTCAACCTTGTCAACTGACAGTTTAGCGACGTGGCATGCCTTCTTGGAACATGATATAAATTTCTTTGTTATCCTGAAGCAATCAAAAATACATATTCTTGAGACATGACGGTCTTGGAATTCATGTCGACTATGTACATGAAAGTTACGTTCGTTTTTCATTTCAACTAGAGATTAATGTACAACTTTACAAACGGAATTGTCATGTGCGTGCGTGTGTGAATGTGTATGTGCGCTAGTGTTTACGTTGTGTGATGTGTGTATTCGTATATGTTGGAGTGATTATGCGTATACTTGCGTGTGTTTGCGTGTGCAATGGAAATAATGCACTAGTAATTAATTATTACTATGTTGCTTGAGTTTTATATAGTTTAAGGAAAATTTTCTAAAATACACCCAGAGATAAACGTTTCTGGACACCCTATAGAAAGCTTCACACTATGCCTTAAAGCACAATTTAAATTATTTATGAGTGCAATAAACCCTCTCATTTCAGTTAAACGTTTCTTTGAAGTGTAATTGCAGCTGATCCTCAATTTCCAAAAGCACGCCAGACTTTTTAACCTCCAGTTTACAAAGTCACGCGATTTTATGTTAATGGACATCACAGCCTCAAGTTTACAGAGTCACGCCAGTTTATATTACCTGACATTATAGCCACAAATTTACAAAGTCACGCCAGTTTATGTTACTAGACTTCATAGCCTCAGGTTTACATAGTCTCGCCAGTTTATGTTACTTGACTTTATAGTGTCAAGTTACAAAATGCTCAGCGAGTCAGGCACAAAAAGAAAAAGAAAATGCCAGAAATGCAAGCTTATTGCAAATTAAACAAAACACAATAATGTTGATATTGTATATTACAAGGTAAAAGTTTCCTGCTTTGACTGAGGGACTAGTTCTACTTGTATTGAGCTGTATAGTCATTTGACTGACGGACTAGTTCCACTTATATTGAGCTGTATAGTCATTTGACTGAGGGACTAGTTCTACAAGTACTGAGTTTACGATCATTTTGACTAAGAGACTAGTTCTAATTGTACTGAGTTTACGGTCATTTGACTGAGACTAGTTCTAGTTGTATTGAGTTTACGGTCATTTGACTAAGAGACTAGTTCTAATTGTATTGAGTTTACGGTCATTTTGACTAAGAGACTAGTTCTAATTGTATTGAGTTTACGGTCATTTTGACTAAGAGACTAGTTCTAGTTGTACTGAGTTTACGGGTATATAGTCGAATTTCTATTTTTGAGTTGTGTCCAAACAGTCGTCGTCAAGTGAACGTGTTGCCGTTGGATGTGTGTTTCAAGAGCAGTGGGGTCACCTTGAGACTCCTGTGCACTAAGAATGATGGGTCAGTTCATCACGACCTATGACAGTGATGAATGTGATGACACTGAATGTTTTCTTTAGAAGATAATGTAATAACTCTTTACTGTCACGATTTCTAATGTAGTGGTCTCTGCACAAATTGTTGCGAAGAAGAATATTATGTCGCTCTGTTTTAGGATTATTAAATTCTTCATTTATTTTAAATTTTCACTGTTGGTTATGCAAATCTTTATCCTTCATTAATTTTTATTAAATATATCATTCTAGTGGTGCGTCATTTTCTTTAGTGTAATTGCACTAGTCTGTATTATTGATTTATATCTTAATCGTAATAGTCTGTATTATGAATTTATGTCGTAATTGTAATAGTCTGTATTACTGATTTATGTCACAATTGAAATGATTGATGAGGTAATCGTAATAGTTTGTATCATTGATTAATGTCGTAATTGTAATAGGCTGTATTAAAGATTAGTGTCATATTGAAATAGTATGTATATTGATATATTTCGTAATTGTAATAGTCTGAATTATTGATACCCTGAGATGATTACCTGCATTGACTGGTGGAAGAGCATCTGAGCTCAGAGCACAAGAATAGATAACGCCAGATAGCGAATAATAGTTTCATTAATCATTAATTGTGAGTATTATATGTCTTAATGAATTAAACTAAGCTTTTACCGGCAAAATCCATCGAGACTTGATAGTCTAGCTGCTTTAGATAAATAGGCTTCCTTACAACTGTCTAGGCACGTGGGATGATCCTCACAGTCGGTCGCTCTCTTTCTGCGCACCACTGGAGCCAAAACTAATTCAGTCATACAATTAGTAGTAGTAGTAGTAGTAGTAGTATTGTTATTATTTTTGTTGTTGTTAGTAGTAGTAGTAGTAGTAGTGGTAGTGGTAATAGTAGTAGTAGTAGTAGTGGTAATAGTAGTATAATTATTATTATGATGATGATTGATGGATAGATAGAGAGACAGACAGACAGACAGATAGATAGATAGATAGATAGATAGATAGATAGATAGATGATAGATAGATAGATAGATAGATAGATAGATAGATGATAGATAGATAGATGATAGATAGATAGATAGATAGATAGATAGATAGATAGATAGATAGATAGATAGATAGATAGATAGATAGATAGATAGATAGATAGATAGATAGATAGATAGATAGATAGATAGATAGATAGATAGATAGATAGATAGATAGATAGATAGATAGATAGATAAAAAGAGAGAGAGATGGAAAGATGAATGGACGGATTGATGATGGACAGACGGAGAACTGTTTGTTGCCTGCCTTTACTGTGTACTGTGTTGCCTATGTCTTTACTGTGTACTGTGTTTGCCTATGTCGTTACTCGTTACTGTGTACTATGTTTGCCTATGTCTTTACTGTATACTGTGTTAGCCTATGTCTTTACTGTGTAACTGTGTTTGCCTATATCTTTACTATGTACTGTGTTTGCCTATGTCTTTACTCTGTACTGTGTTTGCCTATGTTGTCTTTACTGTGTTCTGTGTTTGCCTATGTCTTTACTGTTTACTGTGTTTGCCTATTTCTTTACTTTGCAATGTGCGTTACATACGTCTGTACTGTGTACTGGTGTTGCCTATGTCTTTACTGTGTAATGTGCCTTTCTCAAATTCATACCATCATTTATCGAACGAGCTTGCTGCAGGAGAGTGTTATCTCCTTCACTCGCCGAATCTGCAAAAACAAATTAATCAGTTATCATTATTCTTTGACAAAAGCAAATTAATCAGTTGTCATTATTCTTTGACAAAAACAAATTAATCAGTTGTCATTATTCTTTGACAAAAACAAATTAATCAGTTGTCATTATTCTTTGACAAAAGCAAATTAATCAATTGTCATTATTCTTTAACAAGACCAAAAAGAGACGTGGTTTAATTTTGTAATTATACTTGTTGAGTTTTATTATATCACATGAAAATTATATAAACTAACTTCTGGTTTCAGCAGTGCTCGTTATGAAATACCAATACCGTTCAGTTGTCTTTAATGATACTATCGAAAAATATTTACACATCATTTCTTATAAGGCGTTTCTGTTTCATGGCAACAGGATTCAACCTATAGGTCAAAGGTCACTAAAGTACCACAAAGCAGTCCTCATTATCAAATGATAACCTTATCATCTTTAGAATACACATATTGAGCTACTGTCACGTAGTTAAAACATGACTACCCAGTAAAACACCGTTTTAAATTTTACATGCCATCACGTAATTAAATCGCTTTAATCAATATCTACACAGATCTATATCACGTATTATTCTGTACATAGACAGACAGACAGACAGACAGACAGATAGATAGATAGATAGATAGATAGATAGATAGATAGATAGATAGATAGATAGATAGATAGATAGATAGATAGATGGATGGATGGATGGATGGATGGATGGATGGATGGATGGATGGATGGATCTCTTCTTGCGTTACAGTGATTGTATTGTTAATTACAAAGATCTCTTCTTGCGTTACAGTGATTGTATTGTTAATTACAAAGATCTCTTCTTGCGTTACTTTTATTGTATTGTTAATTACAAAGATCTCTTCTTGCGTTACAGTGATTGTATTGTTAATTACAAAGATCTCTTCTTGCGTTACAGTGATTGTATTGTTAATTACAAAGATCTCTTCTTGCGTTACTTTTATTGTATTGTTAATTACAAAGGTCTCTTCTTGCGTTACTTTTATTGTATTGTTAATTACAAAGATCTCTTCTTGCGTTACTTTTATTGTATTGTTAATTACAAAGGTCTCTTCTTGCGTTACAGTGATTGTATTGTTAATTACAAAGACCTCTTCTTGCGTTACAGTGATTGTATTGTTAATTACAAAGATCTCTTCTTGCGTTACAGTGATTGTATTGTTAATTGCAAAGATCACTTCTTGCGTTACTTTTATTGTATTGTTAATTACAAAGATTTCTTCTAGCGTTACTGTGGTTGTATTGTTAATTACAAAAATATCGTCTTGCGTTATAGTTATTGTATTGTTAAATGAAATTGTAACGTCATGTTGTAACATTCACAATCATTGTAGCATCATTGTCATTATTGTTCAATGATTTCACAGTTTGACATATTTTAATTTTTTTTAAATTCTATTAAAAGAAGAAAACACTAAAGAAAATTATGTATCACCTTTTGTGCTTGCTGCGGGGCACAAGGTTACGACTAACAGGAAGACCAAAGTGATTTCTGAGTTCATCTTACTGGATGCTGCCTAAATACCTGAAAACATGGAATAAGGAAAGAATTGTTATCAGTCGTATAATCTTGACCTTCTACCTTTAAATTTTAAGATTACTTCAAATTATTTTTCTTTATTTTGTTACTAGATTGTCATTCGCTCTTTGTTACACAATCACTCTATTAGCAGACTCTCTTTCACTCATATGTATATAATCACTACTTTGCAGGTTGCCTGGTATTTCATGAATACTATGTCTTTGAATTTTGCGAGAAACACAAAGAAAAATCAGGTGATTTTGTGCGAGAAACAAAAAAGGAAACTCAGGTGATTTGTGTGAAAAACACAATGGAAATTTGGGTGATTTTGTGCAAGAAACAAACAAGAAAATGAAGTGATTTTGTGCAAGAAAAGAAACAAGAAAATTAAGTGATTTTGTGCGAGAAACAAACAAGAAAATCAAGTGATTTTGTGCAAGAAAAAAAAGGAAAACCAGGTGACATTGTACTACATTATCACGTATCGCCTCACATTAATGTGATATGTTTTCACCTTGTTAGTTTTGTATACTTTGTTTTTCCAAAGTCTGAATTTAAAGATAATTCATAAAATTTGATTTTTTTTTTTTAGCATTGCATTTTGTAAATATGCACAAATCGTGTACGTACGTGATTGTTTGATCGTTTTAAATTATTACCTCCCTTTAATTTATTTTCAGACAAATTCTTTTCATTTTAACACTTCTGGTATTGTAAAAAAAAAAAACTTCTAAGATTATTAGCATCTGAGGATTATTCCATAAGTGAAAGACAAACAGCGAGCAAATCATTAATAAATATCCGCCAAGTAATGTAACTTAAAGGCATGACCAGTGTAAACCATTTCTATAGGTAGGAGATGATAAATTGTTACAGGTGTCTTGAATGTGACGTAACTCGGTATAAATAAACGTATTGTTCCTAATGAGACGTTGGGGCTACGTCGAAATTTCTCGTCTGCATGTTATCAAAATCATTACGAGCCGGAAATTAATACATTAACCTCGCTTATCAAACATATTAAAATTCCATTCACACTAAATACTATTTAGAAGAAGCAAATGCAGCCCGTTTTGAAATATATAAAATACTAACCTTGGAGCGAATTCGATTGCTTTGACTTGTTCAATGGCAAACTCTTTTGTTCGTGGATTGCTGGTGTTTGCACTTGTCTTGAGTTTTTATAGGAGTCAGCAGGCCCTACCTTACTGTAGTCTGGAGATATGCCAACGCTATTTTAAGTGATTCTGTAATTCTCTTTAGTACTTGGTGTTCAGTTACCAAAGGATCGGTCATATGTGATCTGGCGACTCTGAACTATGACGAGTGTGCTATTTAAAACCCTTTTGCAGTCGTCTCAACTGATAGGCTGAGTATTCTGCTTTTGTTTTGTTATGCATACCTACTTAAATCAAGCACAAAAATGTCTTTGTTTTCTCAGTTACTATATATATTGCGCATTTATTGAGACTAAAGAACTAATTTTAAAGCATTTTTTCAATGTATGAGAATATTCACACATATGTACCAATCTGGCATGACGTCAGCACAATTCTCTTCATGGCCTTATCCTAGCAAAGGTTATATATATATGAAACAATTCGTTAAAAATGTTGATTTAAAATGAAAATGAGTTACTGTTTCCATAGCAACATTCGAATGAGAAAACAAAGCAAAATACAACCCTTCACAGTCATAGGATTTCATTTACGACTATAAGAGAATAAGTGATAATGAGTGCATAGTATCCACCAGTATCAGATGTATATTAGCCATAGTTGCTAAAATCAAGTGTATACATGTCCTCATATATAGAATTCAACGATAGGGAAAATGAGGATTGCAGCAGAACGAGATTTATTTAGACCTACGAGAAATATGGGGATTGCAGACAGAACGAGATTTATTTAGACCTACGAGAAATATGGGGATTGCAGACAGAACGAGATTTATTTAGACCTACGGGAAATATGGGGATTGCAGACAGAACGAGATTTATTTAGACCTACGAGAAATATGGGGATTGCAGACAACACGAGATTTATTTAGACCTACGAGAAATATGGGGATTGCAGACAGAACGAGATTTATTTAGACCTACGAGAAATATGGGGATTGCAGACAGAACGAGATTTATTTAGACCTACGAGAAATATGGGGATTGCAGACAGAACGAGATTTATTTAGACCTACGAGAAATATGGGGATTGCAGACAACACGAGATTTATTTAGACCTACGAGAAATATGGGGATTGCAGACAGAACGAGATTTATTTAGACCTACGGGAAATATGGGGATTGCAGACAAAGAATCGTTTACAAGAAAAATGTGATTTGCAGTCCAACAGGATTCGGTTATAGGGAAAATGTGGATTTCTATCAAACGAGATTCGGTCGTAGGAAATATAAAAAATGGATTATAATTATAATGAAATGGTTTTATAGATGATATGTGAATTACAAGTATGAAGAATTTTGCTATGTAGTTAGATGTAGTTTACAGCAGTAAAGAGACTGAGATGTGAATTACAAGTATGAAGAATTTTGATATGTAGTTAGATGTAGTTTACAACAGTAAAGAGACTGGTTGGCTGTGGAGGGAAATGTATATTGTTGTTGGGGAACGAGGTGTCAGTTAACGAATTAAATGTGAATTCTAATTGCAGAGAGAATGGAAAATAAGGTCAAGTACGATTAATTTAAAGAGATGATTGTGAATTAATCTGTGTATTTGTTCAGAGGTTGGATGAAATGAAAATATTGTATAGAGTAGATTAAAGGCGAACATAATTATTAATATATAAAGTGATCACGGTATAGAAGAAAGTGAAGATTTTATTTGTGATGACATTCCTCTCTAATTGTAATTGTAGAGAAAGAGTATGATACTCGAAAGCAAAATTGTAAAACTTTTGAAATTTCAGAAGAAATGTACCTTGCAAAGTGTAAAGAGACTGGGTTGTAGAACAAACATTGATTATAACTGTGATAAAGAAACTGTGTTTTAGAACAAACATTGATTTAATTATATGTGATAAAGAGACTGGGTTGTAGAACAAACATTGATTATAACTGTGATAAAGAAACTGTGTTTTAGAACAAACATTGATTTAATTATATGTGATAAAGAGACTGGGTTGTAGAACAAACATTGATTATAACTATGATAAAGAGACTGTTGTAGAACAAACATTGATTATAACTGTGATAAAGAGACTGTTGTAGAACAAACATTGATTATAACTGTGATAAAGAGACTGTTGTAGAACAAACATTGATTATAACTGTGATAAAGAGACTGGCCTAAAGAGAAAAATGCACATTTAAGATTACATATGTCGAGCAAGTGTGGACTGTATCTGTATCGAATCAGAGCACTAAAAGAAATGTGGATTGTAAGTGTAAGATTATCAAGCTATACGAGAAACTGGTTTATAATTTAGAAGACTAGCATATGGAGAGTGTTAATTCTATTTATACAAGTTTGGCATATGTGGGAGAGTAGTACTATGCCTGTAAAATGTATATACTATTAGTAAAGCTAGCATGCCCTAACAAAAATTGTTTCCTGTAAAGCAAAGAGATTATTTTATAAAGCTAAATGGGAATTGTGCTTGTAATTGTAAATAGCAAATATATTTTATCATAGGGGGAAATTAATGCGACTATAAAATAAAGGGAATACACGAATTGAAACCAAAATCTCAAAACGTGGTGTGTCATTATAAAACAAATGAGATACATGCGTGAATGTAAATACGAGATTCATTAGTAAATGTAAAGAATACGAGGTTCGTGAGTAAATGTAAAGAATACAAGATTCGTGAGTAAATGTAAAGAATACGAGATTCGTGAGTAAATGTAAAGAATACGAGATTCGTGAGTAAATGTAAAGAATGGTAGATTCATGATTAAATGTAAAGAATGTCATATTCATTAGTAAATGTAAAGAATATGAGACTCGTGAGTAAATGTAAAGAATAGGAGATTCGTGAGTAAAAGTAAAGAATACGAGATTCGTGAGTAAATATAAAGAATACCAGATTCGTGAGTAAATGTAAAGAATGGTAGATTCGTGAGTAAATGTAAAGAATTTGAGATTCATGAGTAAATGTAAAGAATGTGAGATTCATGAGTAAATGTAAAGAATGTCAGATTCATGAGTAAATGTAAAGAATGTCAGATTCATGAGTAAATGTAAAGAATGTCAGATTCATGAGTAAATGTAAAGAATGTCAGATTCATGAGTAAAGGTAAAGAATGATAGATTCGTGAGTAAATGTAAAGAATGTTCAGAGTAAGCATTCGAGAAACTCAGCATTAGTAGAAAGTATAAATTTTGACCCAGAGAAGATAAAAGAATCGGGTACATATTTTATCTCCTATTAATTCTGTACACATAGAGTATAACAAATGTGTCTCTATTGTCTTTGCCCTAAAATAGAAAATGCAAATCTTTTTTCTTTAATTTTTGTTTGTCACGTAACAACTCCGTCTACAGGGTATATACACATTACTTTCTGTATTTACTTAGCTCAGACTGACAGAGTGACACACCCATCGATCAGTAACACAGCACTATAATAATGGCACTGTTTAAAATTAAATGAAGAAACTTTAATACCTAACGTATGAAAGAATTCTGTTAGAATGTATCTTGCCATTTTCTATTTACTTTGACATTTTGAACAAACTATTGACCAGAGACCGATTTGCTGGCACTGTCTGTGAGAAGGTTACCGGTACTGCATTGTTTGACGTTTAGTCTGCTTTCCACAAAGTGGCATGCGTGCATTAGTTCTGCCCACTTCTGACAACAGTATGGCGTCCATTAGCGCAATAGAATTAAAACTCATACAATACTTCTGATAACAGTATGGCGTCCATTTGCGCAATAGAATTAAAACTCATACAATACTTCTGACAACAGTATGGCGTCCATTAGCGCAATAGAATTAAAACTCATACAATACTTCTGATAACAGTATGGCGTCCATTAGCGCAATAGAATTAAAACTCATACAATACTTCTGATAACAGTATGGCGTCCATTAGCGCAATAGAATTAAAACTCATACAATACTTCTGATAACAGTATGGCGTCCATTTGCGCAATAGAATTAAAACTCATACAATACTTCTGATAACAGTATGGCGTCCATTTGCGCAATAGAATTAAAACTCATACAATACTTCTGACAACAGTATGGCGTCCATTTGCGCAATAGAATTAAAACTCATACAATACTTCTGATAACAGTATGGCGTCCATTAGCGCAATAGAATTAAAACTCATACAATACTTCTGATAACAGTATGGCGTCCATTAGCGC
Organism: Sinotaia quadrata; assembly: GCA_028829895.1. Lineage (NCBI taxonomy): Eukaryota > Metazoa > Mollusca > Gastropoda > Architaenioglossa > Viviparidae > Sinotaia > Sinotaia quadrata. Next base: position 10,120,870 of record CM054177.1, on the reverse strand, counting down.
AATAGAATTAAAACTCATACAATACTTCTGATAACAGTATGGCGTCCATTAGCGCAATAGAATTAAAACTCATACAATACTTCTGATAACAGTATGGCGTCCATTTGCGCAATAGAATTAAAACTCATACAATACTTCTGACAACAGTATGGCGTCCATTTGCGCAATAGAATTAAAACTCATTACAATACTTCTGATAACAGTATGGCGTCCATTTGCGCAATAGAATTAAAACTCATTACAATACTTCTGACAACAGTATGGCGTCCATTTACGCAATAGAATTAAAACTCATACAATACTTCTGACAACAGTATGGCGTCCATTTGCGCAATAGAATTAAAACTCATACAATACTTCTGACAACAGTATGGCGTCCATTTGCGCAATAGAATTAAAACTCATACAATACTTCTGCATGTCAGATATGTTTGTGACGTTTCTCGTTAACAGTTTTAATGTGTTAGTTATTTTGTGAGTGAGAGAAGCCTATAGGTGTAGGTGGATTTTGTGCATGATGTGAGGGTATGGTGTGGTTTGTGTGATTAAGGTGTTTGTATGGTGTCTGGGGGTGTGGGGGTGGCGTGTCTGCTTTGTTAATGTATGCATTGTGCGTGTTTACAAAGAGGTGTGTAGGCCTAAACGTGTGTATATGTTTGTATTGTGCTTTAATAAAATAAGCGTGTGTATGTGTGCATTGTTCCTATCTACAATAAAAGTGTTTATATGTACATTGTTCTTGTGTACGATAAGTCTGTATATGTGTGTGTGTTTGTCTGTATATGTGTGTGCTTGCCTGTATTCAAGTGGGAGATGGAGACATGCAGGCAAGGAAAAGAACTTACAATTTCTGTTTTTTCCTGAAATCAGGTGTATTAATGACGATGGATTAAAAAGTCATGCAGGGAGGCAACCAATTTAATAATTAGTATCATTCAGGAAGGCAAACAATTTAATCATTAGTATCATACAGGAAGGCAACCAATTTAATAATTAGTATCATACAGGAAGGCAACCAATGTAATAATTAGTATCATACAGGAAGGCAACCAATTTAATCATTAGTATCATAGAGACGCGGGGTAGTGAAGGGGCAATGGAGTGACAATGCGCAGAAATATTCCTGACAAAAACTAGCAAAGTGTATCGTTGACAAACGCTGCTAATACGCCGTACGAGAAAAACTCACTTAAATCTAAATAGAGAAATATTTTTTAGTAATAATGTTTCACAACTTGCCGACTTCTGAATATATATACAGTTTAGATATAAGACTAACCACGGATTACTGATAATAAATTTGTTAAACGAATATTCCTACCTTATATTTTATTTTTATTTTTAATAATTAAATCGTCTAAGTACATATCATACAACATTGTGTTCAACTACTGAATTAACTTGTACAATGTTAGGCAACTTCCTTTTGCCTATGATCACTGAGTACTCTACACGTATCAAAGGATTACCAAACACCCTAACAGTAACTGGAATATTGCTGAAGAAGAATTCCAAGTAAGCAAGGAGCTATGGTTCCTACCTCATGCACAGATTTTTATTTCTGGCCTGATTTGTTGTCCCTGGCTGACAGACGTCTAATCTTAGTCAGAACTAGTCATGTTTCTTAGAATCAGTCTACTATTAAAACAGAGAGGAGAATGCTACTCAGTGCATTAGAAGGGGAGGTAATTGTGGCTATTCCCTTTCAAAAAAATAACAGACAAATAACTCGTGTTCATTTTCGGTGGCAGCGGGTAATCCCGAAGACAGACGTGCTTTCCCGATATTAATAATTGTAATCAAACTGAGATAGATAATCTCACATTTATTGCAATGGCAAAAATTGTAATGTATAGACTGTTGACCAAAAAGTAATTTCTTCGTGTTTTATACATACTCAAACTGAGCATTGTTTTCTACTGTCATATTTCAGCGGGGTGTTTACATTCATGCCAAATTAAACTCTGTCTAGACTCTAGAGCATTGTCTCAAATTATAATAATAATGTCGATGATGTTTGATGTGTATGGCATTATTCGTTTGATGTGTATGACATTATTCGTTTGTTGTGTATGGCGTTATTCGTTTGTTGTGTATGGCATTATTCGTTTGTTGTGTATGGCATTATTCGTTTGTTGTGTATGGCATTATTCGTTTGTTGTGTATGGCATTATTCGTTTGTTGTGTATGGCGTTATTCGTTTGTTGTGTATGGCATTATTCGTTTGTTGTGTATGGCATTATTCGTTTGTTGTGTATGGCATTATTCGTTTGTTGTGTATGGCATTACGATTCGTTTGGTGGGTGTGGCGTTACGATTCATTACATAAGTGATGTGCTTGAAGCACTTAATATTCTCACAGTAGGTGTGTAAATAATATGAAAATAGGAATGTAATGGTGTAGCAAGTACTAGTATTAGCCACACTATTCCCAGGATTCCAGTGACACCACAACAATTATCCAATAGTTACAGTGAAGCGAGTGCGTGACATGTTACAGTCCTTCACAGATTCACAGCGTGGACAGTACACGTGTACTTTCAAAAATTGAATATCTCATAATTGTTGCACTGAAAGGAAATGTGTGAGGCACTGGGAGGTATTTCAAGTGTTCAGAGAATGACTCAGCAACCATCGGCTCCACATTAAGCAAATCTTTATCTGTGACATGGCAAAAGTACTTTAATTATAAAATGATAAATTAATTTAATTATTAAATGAATTGTAATTTATTTATGAAATATCAAATATAATTTAATTATAAAGTGACAAATGTCATTTATTTCTGAAATGACAGATGTAATTTATTTATACAATGACAAACATAATTTAATTATGAAATGGCAAAAGTGGATGGGGACTCTAGTAATGTTCAAATTCAAAGTGATCAGTATGGAGTACTTCTTCAACAAAGAAATCTCCGGTCCTTCCTCATTGGATGAATTTGTTATGAACAAGTGTGAAACTCTTATTCAGAAACATACTCATCCTGTTGGAACTGGTTTGGATTGCATAAGCAATACTCTAGCATATTCTCAGCTTGAGTTATTTACTCCAACTCTGACACAAATATACCATCATAAAGGGTGCCCAAGGCTGTGTTACTTTAACAGTTTAACTATATATATATATAAAAAAAAACAATTATATCTAGAAAAAGGGATAGGCAAATTTACTCCACCATAGATTGGCTAAGATTTATTAGGAAATGCTATGTTATTATAAACATGTTTAGCTCTATTTTAGTTGCAGAGGCATATGCCAAGTTAAGTATTTATTAATGTATTAATTTGCAGTATATTTAGGATCTGCAATTACATATGTTTCAGGTATTTTCTCTTTCTTGCTTTCTTCATCTTAATTCTTATTGTGGACTTTCGGTGCCTTTTTTTTTTTTTTTTTTGGGGGGGGGGTTATTCATCTGATGTGTCCTGTTGAGCATATGCCAGCTTTCTGACTTTGTGTGGCGTATCTTGTGCGAGATGCCAGTTTCGTCAGCTGTTGTAAAAGGCTGCAGTGAAGTCTCGACATGAAGAGTGACTCCAGTGCAGTGTTATAATTGACTGAACTCGTACAGAATATTGATAGTTGAAATTGTGCTCAGTGGAAAAGTTTTAGCCTTGACTAAAAAAAACACAATCAGTTTGCGTATAGCAGACACAGATTACTGCATTTATTAATTGCAGAGTCTGTCTATCTTTCAGTCTCTATGTCAGTTTTGCTTTGGTTATTCTATTGTTCACTCAATTACATTCCATTTGGTCTAGAATTACAACAACTGAGGAAGCCTAGACTAAATGAAAAAATCTTTGATGTGGTCTATGGTTGATGGGTCATAGCACAAGCATGCTTCTAGCGATGCTAAGAGAAAGAGAGAAGAGAGAGAGAGAGAGAGAGAGAGAGAGAGAGAGAGAGAGAGAGAAAGAGAGAGAGAGAGAGAGAGAGAGAGGCTTCACCAGTAGTGATCAAGATAGATATCCTTTCGGACCATACCATCAAGAAGTGTGGAAACTTTTGTGCAGCTGAAATAGGATAAGAAAAGGAAAGAGAACTGAGAGGGTGCAAGCTATAAAACTGATATAAACTTTCTTAAAAGTAATTAGGAGATAGCAATACTGAGAGTTTAGGGGAGGCTAAAATCTCTCTGAATAGACTGATAAGTGGGGTTGTAATTTGATTGTTGCTGTTAATTTTTATTATTTATTTTATATAAATTCTTTATTAATTCTTCATTCATCTTTGTGTCATTCCTTATCATCTTCACTTTTGTGTAAAATTTATAATTGTAAAAGTGTGTGCTGTCTGCTCTTACCATTATATATTTGAAGGATCTGTCTGTAAGGGGATTTGCTTAACTACCAGAAGTTTTGTTGTGTTGCCCTAATTATAATTATTCATTGGTTTATGGGTGAACAACTACAAGAGATCTTTTTCGCTCGTCTCTTCTTAGAGTGCTGGTAAATAGCGAGTGAGTGTGTGCAGTGAATACCAAAATCTGTAAATATTGCACATCGTGGAGAAAATAAATAAATTATTTCTTCAAAAGAGGCTGACGTCATTGTAACAAAATTAGAAGAAGTTGTCGTCATTTTAACAAAGTTATGTGTCTTTATTCACACCATCAAGAAATGGCAGAATACTCTCAGAGTATGGAGGGGGCAGGTCCCCGGTCTCGCAGGGCGGAACTACGTCATAGCTAATGGCGGCAAGTAGAGCCGCTGTGTATGAGGGTGGCAAACTCCCTGCCGCATGCGTCAGATCAGTGATACATGGATCCGAGTGAACTGGATTTTCCGCGCTGTCCAGTGGCGCAGACGCCACGCTTTGGTTGGTCATTGACGACGATGTTGAAGGCTGGTCCTCGGACATCAAGAAGTTGCTATAGGCAGGTGGCGCGTCTGAGGTCGGAGGTCTTCTGGGGCAGTGCAGGGACAAATTGTAGGTGTGGTTGTTGTTGGTGAGGCTGCGTTCGGAACGAGGTCTGCTGCTCGTTGGCGCATGGGTGGATCTTTGCTTCAGCAGTTTGGTGATAGTAAAGATGATGACACAAGTGATGATCATAAAACCCATCACCCCTCCAATTATCGCGTAGAGTACGAAATTACTAGGACTCCGCAAGGGTGGGCCCAGTACATCTGCAAAGCGAATGGTGTCAATCATGGTCGATTGTAGGCTATTTGTAATACGATCAGTTAATCACAAGAGTTCAAATAGGATCCCTTAATTAATAATAAGGGTACCTTAAACACTTAGATATGATATCACATGTGCAAAGTTTTGAAAAATCGGATATTTTATTATATGTGTGTTTCAAAGATTGCAAGAATATGATATTATGTCACGTGTTGTTTAAAGTTTTGAAGAATAAGATATTATGTCACGGGATATTCAAAGTTCTGAAGTTTGGAAGGATACAATATTATGTCACGTGTTTGCGAAGTTATGAAGACTAAGATGCCACATCTTGTGTAAAATTTGGAAGAAGAACAAGAACAAAAAGAAGTAATTAATCTTATATGTCCATAAGTGTAATTTAATTTTATGTTTAAAGTATTACTTTTATATATTCTACCAGTGCATTCAAATAAATCAGGAGACATGAGACCTAGTCGTGTCGTAACAATATTACTTGGCATTTCTTACAATTTGTTTCTCTGATTCATCTATTATCTCTTTCAATCTGGAATTTAAATTAATGAAATATAGTAGCATTGACTTCACAATATACATTAATAAATAGGTGTCAATTATATAACTTAAATTGTGTATTGTATTGCTTATCATGAATACTTTAAGCAATGTGTCATAGTTAAAGAGTTTTTGAAAGAAATACATACAGCCACTTCTGAGTGACATTTTAAAACTCAACAGAAAGCATAACAAACTGAAAATAAATCCTACCGACCCTTCTGAGTGACATTTTAAAACTCGACAGAAAGCATAACAAACTGAAAATAAATCCTACTGACCCTTCTGAGTGACATTTTAAAACTCGACAGAAAGCATAACAAACTGAAAATAAATCCTACAGCCCCTTCTGAGTGACATTTTAAAACTCGACAGAAAGCATAACAAACTGAAAATAAATCCTACCGACCCTTCTGAGTGACATTTTAAAACTTGACAGAAAGCATAACAAAGTGAAAGTAGGAAAAGACAATAGTAACACTTTAAATAGTACGCACAAGTGCAAATCTAAAGATATTGTTGATTAGTTTGTAACAAATTATGCGTGACCAAAGATTTCCATACCAAACAGAAACTGAATAGCAATGTCGGGGTGGGGTTGGGGGGAATATATTCCAGATGTGGACAAATAGTAACATCGTCTATGTGATGAGAAAAAAGACAAGAATAAAAACAGAACCTTAATTTACTGGCATGGTGATGGAAGAGTAAATGTTAAATCAGACACTCGTAAAATTATCACAAAACTAATTTGACCAAGGAGACTTAGATTCCAACAGAGAGACGTGAGTACTCTTTTATCTAAGATAATAATTAAATGAACTCATTAACAAAACAAGGGTTATAAATAGTCATGTACAATTTGAACAACAACACTTGTTGATTAAACAGTAAGCTTAGAAACATAACTTAATTATGTCAGCAAATCTGTCTTTACCAATTCAAAATAAAATCGCCATTGTCTGAAAGAAACTCTGAAGATGTTATGTACAATGTAGAATGGTTAGGACATTTTGCAATAGTGCTCCTTAGTAGTATAAATGTTTGTTGAAATTACCTTACAGCTAACATGTTCTGATATGATAATTCAAAAACGACCGTTATCCTGTTTTGTTTGAAAGTGCTTGCGAGGATAGCCTTACAAAGCTTGCATCACTATTGACCAGAACGAGGCTTTACACTGCAAACAAAGATGGCCGCAGCTGATTGAGAATTAATGAGCGTTGATGGTACAACAGTTGCGACCATTCTAATACAAAGAAAAAAGCACAGTAAAACAACAGTCCATATAATTCAGTCATCTGTGGCAATCTTTGCTACAGACATAGAAAGGAGAGCATTTACATCTCACATTGTGATTATTGACGATATAAGTCACGTGACTTTGTGACACTTAGCATGGTGCAGTAGACTTTGCTTAATTAGTCATTTCAGAAAAGATTAATGTTAGAAAAAAAAAGTAATTTGGATTAAACAGTATGTATAGAGATATAGGAAGTGGTTCAACAATGTTTAAGGAAAGGTGTACTCTGAAGGAACTTATTGAGAATGTAGAATAGGCGAGGATTATTGACGGTACCAGTTGTAGATAAAAGTGGAATGTGTGAGGTGTACATATGAGAATAAAGTTTACATAAATGGTCTAGACACTGCATCTAGATTGTGCATCAATTTTTATTAATAGAGTTCATGCAAATAATTGTGACGTAGTACAGAAACACAGGATACGTTTTTGAAATTTCAATGTATTTGTCGTACTCACTGTTTGATTGTTTTTCGACAGTTTTGTAATCTATTTTGAAACCTGTCGTAAGGGCCCCGTCAGACGTAAATTTTACAAAAACTTCTTTGCCAGTGCTGGTAATAGCTCCAGTGCCTCCATTGCAAGAATTGTAAAGTAAAGGACTGTTAATCGTACCACCTGTTACAATAGGATTGCCAATGCACAAGTTCGTACATACTAATGCTAAGAAAACCCTTACAATTCTTAGATAGATAAATAGACATATAGACAGATAGATAGATAGATAGATAGATAGATAGATAGATAGATAGATAGATAGATAGATAGATAGATAGATAGATAGATAGATAGATAGATAGATAGATAGATAGATAGATAGATAGATAGATAGATAGATAGATAGATAGATAGGTAGGTAGGTAGGTAGGTAGGTAGGTGGATGGATGGATGGATGGATGGATTTTTGGGTAGATAGATAGATAGATAGATAGATGGATGGATGGATTTTTGGGTGGGTAGATAGATAGATAGATAGATAGATAGATAGATAGATAGATAGATAGATAGATAGATAGATAGTTAGATAGATAGATAGATAAATAGGTAGATAGATAGACAAAACTTCATTCAGTATATGGATATATATATAATGTAATAAAGTAAAGGTACTTGTATGCGATTTTGACTTTACAAATATGAGTATTGAAAGTATATTATGTAAGTACGTGTGTATGTATGCATATATATATTGTGTTTTATACTATGTTTAGGTAAATATATATCATATGCGTCTGCGTATGTATTTGAATAGATATAATATAAATATAAATCAGGGTAGATGTATACGCGAACGCGCGCTTAGTTTTTAGTAGTAAGAAATATGTAATCATGTACATATTCATTTTATAAATCATGTGTGTGTGAGGGGGGTGTATCTGTGTGTGTGTGTGTGTGTGTGTGTCGTACCATCATAGATTTGCAAAACGTTGCAGTCTGACCCACCAGCAGTCACAGATATGATGTCGATAACAATGACTCTGTTGTAGACAGTATTCAGTTGCCATTCACATTCATTTGATCTAGAAAAATGAAACAGTGAGGGTGTAACGCAACCTTTACACACACACAAACACACAGATACACCCCCCCCCTCACACACAGTAGAATAAAGTCAACAACCTACGCACAATCACAGTACAAGAATCATCGGTGGATTAGATCAATGATAAGCGAATGGTGCTTTAAGTTCCTACAGTGTTGGGAATGCTACAAGTTCCTACAGTGTTGGGAATGTTACAAGTTCCTGCAGTGTTCGGAATGCTACAAGTTCCTTCACGACACTCGATGAGACAAGAAAGAAGACTGTTACAGACTGTTACAGTTATATCGACGGAGCACTAGTGAGCGTATGTAGGTTTGTGTAGCATCAGCTGTGAAAATCTATCGAATAGTTTTGGTGTTCATTCGTAGGTGTGGTGCTCTACAAATGTTGAAGACCTATTGGTAGTGAGAGACAGGGTGTCAAAAATGGCACCCAATTTCTACATGACCGACTAACATTACCAAAATTCAAACATTCTGTCTGTCACAGATAAGGATTTTAGAAACATTTTCGAAGCAACAAAGATGATTTCACTTGACTGACAATTCATTTCTGTATTATTTCTTACCATCCAAGACTTTACAACACATTGCCTACATTTTGAATTCGAAGCAATATCACCTGGCCACTTAGATACGTACACTTGGGTTTCATCAATATTTAACTGGTGGGTCACAGGACGGTAACCTAAAACAATGGATAGGAACTGTTTATACAGAATTAAAAGATACAGCCCGAGGACAGAGCCCTGAAGGAGCACCAGAACAAAATTTCGTCTATGAATATATGCACTGCTTGCTTTGAAGAATGTTTCATTATGTTATAGTATTATTATATACTAGGCATAATAGAGATATTCCCTGTCATAATTCCCATTTAGACAAATTTATTTGTAAAATCAATGCCTGTCCTCTAATCATATAGACGTTAGACGTTATGATCCACAAGCAAACTGTAGTTCGACTTTCAACCGCCGACCAAGTGGAAACATTCACCACTCACCACTACCTGCCTTGAGTATTTTTAACCCCTTCACTGAGAACACACGTGAGACACACTGCACAAAATTCAAGATATACTGTCATCAGCAGTGAAGGATTAATAGCATTCAAACACTTACTTTGTATAGTAGTAAGGATTCCACGGAGAAGTCAGACGCTGAGAGTAACTATTAAACACGGTGATAGCCAATGGGCCTCTTTGCCAACGGCAAGCATCGTCTGCAACGACAAGGAGTACGTGTAATATTTTTACTGTTAAGTGTCATCTGCAATGAGAGTGAGTAAAAATAAATATTATTACTGACAAGAATCATCTGCAATGTCATTGAGTGCATGTAATATAGTTACTGGCACGAATCATCTGCAATGACGTTGAACACATATAATATAGGTACTGCCAGTCGTCATCTGCGATGACATTGAGTACATGCAATATAGTTACTGTCATGCGTCATCTCCAATGAAACTGAGTGCGTATAATATAGTTACTCTCATGCGTCATCTACAGTGATAAGGCTTACATGTAAAATAATTACTACCTTGAGCGTTATGAGACGCAGATGAATTGTAGTCGCTTTCATGAAAAATATTGCAGGCATTATTGCATCGCCAGTCATTGCTTCATGATTTTCCTGACTGAGTAAAGACAGTTACAAGTGCACAAATTGGTGAAACAAAATAAGAAAAGTACTTACAATTTCTATCTAAAATCTTGTTATCCACAGCAGTCGTGGTGCGAGTTGTTGCGGTGTTTGGAGCTGCACATCATACGATGACAAATGAAAGGTACACGACTCTTAAGTCCAAACGATAGCTGTTTTGCTATTGCTTACTTTATGCGAATTTTAACCTGACAGAATTAACAAAATGATACTTTATTCTTTGGTTTCAAATAAATATGAATGCCGGAAGAAAAAGCAAACAAAGGATTTAAGCAGCATCTGCATTTTTTTTTAATTCTGCAATATATATGCAAAATAGGAGATGCAAGGGGTTGAAAATGAATAAGGCAAAAATTGTGAACAATAAACTTATGACTTTGTTATGAAAGTGCGCGAAAGACTGTGGCATTGTCGTCGACAAGGTTATGTACAAACTATTATCGCTTATCTCTCTCTATAACTCCGTTTCACCGTCACCCAATTAATTAATTTTAAAGCTTACATTTATCAATGATGTCACACATGAGCTGAAATCCTCTTCTGGTATTTACGTTGTTTGACCTAAATTTGATGTACATGACGTTGCCGCTGCTCCGCAGCATGATATTCCTTGAATTATTTCCACAGAGCTTCATGATAAGATTTTTTGGTTCCATTGGTCCTGCAAGTCCAGAGGAAAACAAAACACACTGAGTTTTTAAAAATGCAATAATCAATGTTAACGAAAATACAGGTAAACTTTAGAGACGACATTAGACTTAATTTTTATGTAAATTGTTAAACTGCCAAAGTCATCTGAACTTGCGCACTCCTTGTGCTGGTATTTTTGTAATGTAAGTGTCAGAGTTGGAGTAAACAACTCGAGTTGAGAATATGCTAGAAAACTGTGTATACATTTCAAAACAATTCCAACTGGATGAGTAATTTTTCTCACTGATAGTCTCACACTTGTTCCAATCACTTTCATCCAATGGGGATGGACCAGAAGTTTCTTTGTTGAAGAAGTACACTATTCTAATCACTTTGAATTTGAATACAACTTGAGTCCGGTCATAAATATAATCGTTAGTTTATGGTAATTTAATTAACTAATAAAGAAAGAATGGACTTCATACATGTTTGCTATTGATCTATGATTTGAATTAGAGAATGCTTATGCAATTGAACCATTATTTCTATGTACACTAATTTGATTACGTTGTACATTATACTTGTGAATTTTGATTGGTGCTATATTTCTTATGCTGAGTGTTATCATGCTTATGAAATTGTTGCAGGATTTGAAAGTTGAGAATGTATGGAAGAGAGAAGGGAGTTTAGAGTAAGAGTAAAGAGGCAGAAGGTCACTACTTACCGTCAAATACTTCAAGACTGTCAAACCAGCAGTCCTCTGTGTACTCCAGGTCGAAGTCTACGATAAGTAGGCGGACGTTATAGCCAGTGGGAGCCGTGATTTGCCACTGACAATTCTCAAAACTGAAATGACAAGCAACAGATATATAGAAACATGGAGATACCCGCATACATTTAAAATGCAGTTTGGCACTTAAAACCTGAGCGTCGTTAGCTACAGACTGACGGAAATATAAAGGGATGAATGTATGTCACGTGCACATTCCATAACTAACAGGTTCATATGAGCTGTGGTCCAGACATATACGTAGGGCAATAGACTAATGTTCTAGGAGCACGAGGTTCGATCCCATCTCGAGCTGAAAGCGTAAGGAACAACATAATAAACTGTTCTGTACGTCGAATTTTTGGTGTTTATATATTCGTAGTCTGCAACAGAGACGGTTCTCAGACAGACAGAGATTTACTTCAGGTACGCAAACAATTTGTTGGAAGTTGAAAATTATCCATCTAATCTTTCCTTTACATGTATTGCCTTGACAACAAGAAAACCCTAAACCCTCATGTTTCACGTCATTTTTTTCATAGACTACTTAAAAGCTTTTAGCGAAAAGTAATTTATTTTTTTTAAAGATTTTTTTTATCCAGGACTAAAGTAACAAATGAATGAACGATCCACCATTCCAATCCTGACTAAGGCTAATCAAATTAACAAAGGGAGATAAACGGTTCAAAAATAGGTATATGTAAAAGTTAGTATTTGCAGTCGAAAGATAGCAAAAGGAGTACCCTTACTTAAATATTTTGCTTTTCTTAACAAAGAACCATGCAAACACGCAAACAAGCAGTTAGGTATTTGCAAGCTATGTTTGCAAGAATCGGGTGAAGACTATAATTAAATACTTACATCGAGTAATTCCGGGGGTAATTAGGGGAATAGATGTAATAGGTTCTGTTGACCCCTGGCGACATATAAGACGGTCTACTCGAGTCAGAACATTGGCCAAGAGCGCCTGCAAAGAAATTTTTTTTAATCAAGGTTTTTGCCCAACAACAATAAGAAAAGTTTAGACATCAACAACAATAGCAGTGCTCTCCAGTGAGACATCAACAGCAATAACAGTATTGTCTGTAAGACATCAACAACAGTAAGAATAATGTCTTATGAGACATCAACAAAAGTAACAGTACTGTCCAGTGAGGCATCCACAAGAATAATACTGTCCAGTTAGACATCAACAATAATAGTACTGTCCAGTGAGTCATCAACTCTCACAAGCTGAAGCAGTTGTACCCAGACATTATTCTAAATGGTCTACGTGCTTAATGCAAGTCTTTACCACAAACGTTACAAAAGATATTCTGCCGGTAATTTTTAAAGTCAGGTAAAATCAGTTAAATATAGATTAGGTTCTAATGAAACCCTCTGCAAGGATATATACCATAACTCAAAATTTGATGTGTAAATTTCATTTATTATTATTATTTTCTTATAATTATATTAAAATAGAAACTGTTAAGATATTAAAATACACTACACAAACACACAAGAACACTAAAGTAAATTCACAAAAATAATTTATAACAAAACATTATCTTTGCGAATAGAAACACAAATATTATAACAAATAACTATTATATAAGAAGAAAACAATATTCTAAAAAATAATTTAACAATATAAATCTAGATCAAACACTGGCACAAAAGAGAGAGTTCTATTTTGGTGATGACCTTGAAACACTTTTTAAAATGGCTGTGGTGTCTCAATGTCTCAGATAAAAGGAATAGAGAATAACCCTAGTCTAGGGTCGTCATTTTTATTTTTAAGATCTCTTCACAAGACAATGAGAGACCAAAGAGATCAGATTAACATTAATCAAGTCGAGATGTCTTCACAAGACAATGAGAGACCAAAGAGAGCAGAGTTACATTAATCCAATGAGATCTCTTCACAAGACAATGAGAGACCAAAAAGAGCAGAGTTACATTAATCACAACAGTTTCTTGAATATTCCTCATGGCATGTTGAGAAGTACACATGAAAATTCTAGAACATTCTGAGTGATGTGCTTTTATAGCACATGTAAAATTCAAGACACTTCTCCAGGGTGTACTTTCTGAGAGCATCAAAGATTCTGGAACAATTGTGTAATGTGCCTCTAAGGAGTACATTTGACCATCACCTATATAAGAAGCCCAGTGACTTGTTGCAAACTGCGTGATTGTGAACATGTGCCAGTGACAGCTGCCATCTTTAAAAAGGTTATGTACATTAATTATAATTATCTCTGAAACTCCATTCTCACTTCTATGATGAATTATTTCTGTGAATTTATTTCTGTGATTATATCTATGTAAGTTAATTTGACTGCTGATGTCTATGATACGATAAACTAAACAATTGTCTAGCCATAATTGAACCTTATTGTGAAGTGATGTAAATGTCAATGCTCTTTTGATTATATTCATATGTTGTATATTTCATTTATGATTTAATAAATTTATTGTTAATTTTATTGACCTTCTAACACACACACAACCAAATGTTGGAGAGATAGTGGGTGGATGGGGACTCGCTAAATATAAAGATGGATTTTTCTTCTCCTTTGGTAAGAAGTTTTCTACCTAGGGAAATATTTGGTCATAGTAAATGTTCATCTAAAATGTTGGGAAAGAGAGAAAAGTTTTACAACGCCCACATATCCGCTAAGTGAGAGAGACAAATGGTGTCTTCTGGAAAATTATTAATAACATAAATTCAGGTGAGGTTCATGGGTGAAAAACCCACGTTTCAGGTTTCGTTTGTATTTAACAGCCAAAGTGATGTTTATTTTATTTATTTTAGTCTGACCCCATAAGTTTTCACTAGCCCTATTCCAGTTAAGACAAACAGGATGTTGGCGCGTGATTCATTCATGTGCAGACGACCCCGATATGAGTAAGGTCTGCCGTACGATTCGCCTTTCGTTGACGCTCAAGTCACCCGGCTTGCCTGGTTACGGATTGTTTCCCCTTGCATCTCGACACATGGTAAACACTGTGCTTGTTTATCGACACCGGGAAAATATCGATTTCCGTAAATGCGCGCGTCTAGTATATTACAAATATGTAGTAGACACCAGTTCACAAGATAAATAATAGTTTCTGCTTATTTTCTTTCAATAGAAAAATAGAGACTTCAATATAAAATTATACAACTGATTTTAATTTCTAAATAGCAAAATAAAATCATTTGCTGCAGACGCTTCTAGAAATCTTTGATTTTGTTTTTTATTTACCGTTAATAATCTTATGTGCGTGAATGTATTGCTCACGAATGTGTGTAATTTACAGTACATGATTATAATGGGTCTGAGGGTGTTCATGCATTATGCTTAGAGAATGTGTTTAGATTGTGTGTTCAAATGTATATGAGCCTATTAAAAATATGTTTAGAGTACATATGTGTGTATGTGAGTCAGTGTCTCTTTCTTTTTTCATTCGCACACCTGATATATAGTCTCTACGTCATGTAAGACAGTAACACACCTAACATAATAGTCTCTACGTCATGTAAGACAGTAACACACCTAACATAATAGTCTCTACGTCATGTAAGATAGTAACACATCTAACATAATAGTCTCTACGTCATGTAAGACAGTAACACACCTAACATAATAGTCTCTACGTCATGTAAGACAGTAACACACCTAACATAATAGTCTCTACGTCATGTAAGACAGTAACACACCTAATATAATAGTCTCTACGTCATGTAAGATAGTAACACACCTAATATAATAGTCTCTACGTCATGTAAGACAGTAACACACACAAAAAGATAGTTTTACACATCGTTTAAACATGGCGTGAAACTGATATTTCAACACCACTTAAACTCACACTATTAAATTATATTGTCATATGCACATCTTCAAGTAAATTGAAAACAACAAGCAACAATCCGGATGCAGTCGTCTTGCTAATTCACAATATAGTCCATGCCCTTTCATATCAACAGTAAATACACATATTAACCTACCTGTGCCGAGCAAAGTCGTCCAGATCAGCACATACATAACGAGTGTGCCTCTCATTATTCCAGTAGTTTACGTGCACGTCGAACTGTCACGTGATTTCTGGTCAGTACGAATAATAAATTCTGGTAGGAAATGAATTCCGGTCCAGCAGGAAATAATAGAAGTCAGCAGAAACAACTGTTTAGGCTTTGAGTTTAGAAAAGAATTTTCTTGGGTTGATTTCTTGATTAAGATGGTTGTTAACGTGTTTACAGTTACTTTTGCTCTATTAAATGCTGGCACATACGTGTCACAGGACTGCGGCTATTTGAACGTGATTGGCTGGGTTGTTTTTAAATGTTCGGTATGTGTGTGTGTGTGTGTGTGTGTGGTTGTTTAACAGACGTGTCCTGTTTCGCAACACCCCGTGTGCATTGGATCCGGTTGTCTGTTTCTAATTTTAGAACTTATTCAGTACTCACGCCAAAACTGCCACTTGAAAGTATTAATGTGAACAAAGAAGATCTAAAATGTACAAGATGCGTGCATATTGTGTACGGGAGAGAGGTGAGAGTTGGGTGTTTACGGGAGACAGGTAAGAGATGGATAGATAGGGGAAACAGGTAAGAGATGGATAGATAGGGGAGATATGTGAGAGATGGGTAGGTACGGGAGACAGGTGAGAGATGGTAGGTAAGGGATAAAGGTGAGAGATGGGTAGGTAGGGGAGACATGTGGGAGATGGTTGGTAAGGGATATAGGTGAGAGATGGGTAGGTAGGGGAGATATGTGAGAGATGGTTGGTAGGGAGATAGGTGTCAGATGGGTAGGTAGGGGAGATAAGTGTCAGATGGGTAGGTAGGGAGGGAGTGTTTGGCGAATCGTATTACGTTTTCTAATCATACCTGTTAAATCCAGTACACATACACTAATATAAGAGTGTTGGAGGTTTTCTAATCGTACATGTTAAATCCTGTACACATACACTAATATAAGAGTGTTGGAGTGCTTAGTGCGTCACACTCTTAAGTCACGTGAATCGTGATCGGTTTCTTGTTGTTTTCTTCCAAATTGTTCATTCTGGTCCGCCAATGCCAGACAGCCTGTACCGACGCCAAACTCATTGACTTTTAAAAATTAAATTGTAGTCTTGCAATATAGTGGCAGATTTGCTGACATTCATGCAGTTTGGTGATAAGGAACATTTTATAAACTGTGGGTGCAATATAATACACACACACACACACACACACACACACACGTAAACTGGAACCACTGTTTGTTTGTCCGCTATAAAACCCAGGAAATTTCATTTTAAGCCCAAAATATATCAATGGATTCGTCTGTAAGCTTTTAGATTTATACGCAGAAGCCTGAACTGGGATTTTAGGCTCCCAAACCCCCCAAATAGCGATTTTTTTGTCACTCAAGAAAGACAACTCTAAAAGAATATATTTCATTTCACGCAGTGGTGTCTCCTTTGAAAGTCTTCTGATGCTCAGCGTGAAAAGCGGTTGCCAGACATTTCGCAATTGGACTTTTCGTAAAGGACATTTCACAATTGGACTTTTCGTAAAGGACATTTCACAATTGGACTTTTCGTAAAGGACATTTCACAATTGGACTTTTCGTAAAGGACATTTCACAATTGGACTTTTCGTAAAGGACATTTCACAGTATAGCCCCGGGTGATTTGTTGAATGATGAAAGAGCTTTGGCCACAGAACAAAATGTTTATGGATAAATAAATACGAAATATTTACTCAACACCTATAGACACGACTTCAAACAGTAAAATGAAAGGGAATCAAATAAACACGAAATATTTACTCACACTTTATCTATGTGTAAGTCAACTACGTGGGGAGTTCTTGTAGATTTTGCACGTTCATATGATGACATTTTACATTCAATAGATGCAACATGTAGATTTTGCACGTTCATATGATGACATTTTACATTCAATAGATGCAACATGTAGATTTTGCACGTTCATATGACATTTTAATTCAATAGATGCAACATGTAGATTTTGCACGTTCATATGATGACATTTTACATTCAATAGATGCAACATGTAGATGTTGCACGTTCGTATGATGACATTTTACATTCAATAGATGCAACATGTAGATTTTGCACGTTCATATGATGACATTTTACATTCAATAGATGCAACATGGAGATTTTGTGATTTCACAACAGTGAGTTGTAGTATTGTGAACTTTTACAACTGACAGGTGAATTAGGTAGAAACTGTAACTTTTCATTTATGAATTTTTTTGTAACTATAACAGTCTGCAGAGGAAGTGTGCAGGATTAACATTCCTTTAGGATTTGACAATGCGTTTTTTGATGTGTGCGTGCAGTCAGGAGTTCTCATTTACTTTCGAATAAATATGAAATGTTTTGATTGGACTGTTGCGAGATAATTGGGGCTGATTTTATTGTAATGTATTAAGCCAAATTGCATTAGCTAAGGATACAGCACATCTGCACAGTGTCGAAGCAAAGGTATAAACTACTATATTATAAATATATGTAAGTGTGTATGCGTGTGTCAGCAAATGTTACGCAGATAATGTGAGTGATGCTGCTGGTGGTTAGATTTATACAATATTCCTCCCCCCCCCTCCTCCGACTCGGCAATAGAGAAAATAGATATATAGACAAATAGACAACAAGACGATAAAAGTGTGCTATCTTTACAATTTACTACAAACAAACACAGCACTAACTGGTTTGCCAAACACTATTGTGTAAAATGGTTCCAAGGGCCGAAAACATGACTTTGTGGGCCGTATGCAGCCCACGGG
Source organism: Sinotaia quadrata (assembly GCA_028829895.1). NCBI lineage: Eukaryota > Metazoa > Mollusca > Gastropoda > Architaenioglossa > Viviparidae > Sinotaia > Sinotaia quadrata. The sequence continues at coordinate 10,102,502 of CM054177.1, read as the reverse complement.
CCATGCGTTGGATTTCCCTGGTCTACGTCATAGCAGGGTGGACAAAAGCAAAATGTTACGTCCGAAAAACAATTGTGCCTTAGGTGAGCCACTGAACTGCATTAGTGACACAAAATTCGGTCACTTGGTGGAAAAATTTGAAAGAATGAAAAAAAAATGAAATAGTGTTTGGGGTAATGAGAAAGTAACGCAGTGTAATAAATACAAAAGCGTTCGTACTTTTCAAAAGATTTCAGTTGTTAGGTTTTGTTCAAATGTGTGCTGTGTTGTGCCTTAATTTATTTCACGGAATATAAACCGAATTCGTTTTTCTTTGTCACTGTATTCTTGCGCATGACGTCACCAAAGTCAATGTACAAAAACCCACTCAAACAACCATCAAACGCAAGCACTTACCAGCAGTGCAGTTACGATTTATTACAACGAAAATAGTGTTGATTCCACTGTTCTAATCTTTAAAATAAATACTAAGACAAACTGAAACAATGACGAAAAGACAGAATGCACTCCTTTTTAATGTTTCCAACCCACATGTGAGCACACGTACATACACTTGAGTATACGTATATGCATAAACAGACACAGACGTGTTTAAAAACGCGCATGTGAACACATGCATGCATGCTCTTATTACACGTACAAACAAGCATTGTGCACGCATATACTTGCACGCAAAGGCACAAACACGTACACGCACACACACGCAAACGCATACATACATATGCACGCACACGTGACGTACATGGACACGCTGTACAACACACCATTTCTGGCACAAGTCTGGCATAAATGTTTTCACAGTTTGCTTTTATTCCTGAGTTGTATAATCCAATGTGTTAACAACAATCTTTTAAATAAAAAAATTATTTAAAATTAAATTAGTAAATAAAACTGCATAATTTCCATCATGATAATATCAACTCACTCAATTTCATTTTCACAAGTCTGCTGGCAGAACGATGGACGGAGTAAGGGAGATTGGAAGAGGACAGACAGACTTGCATGCTTATTTACAGATAGACAGATTAGATTATCGGAGGGGGGGGGGTAGGTGGATAGATGGATGGATGGTATGTTAAGTGGTCCGATGAATACATGAATGAAATCTGACAATACATTTTTTTAATCAGACATAAGGCATAATAATAACTGTTAAAAATCACATTAATTTTACGATATTAAATACAAGTAAATGTATACGTTTACGTTGGTTAAAAGTTAAGAAAATAATAAGTAGGTGCTAAATTCTGAGTTAATGTCATACAACTCTCAAAAAAGAAAACAACAGAAAATCTATGGGACTGTACGTACGCACACCCTTGCACATAAGCACTTGTATAGTCGTATATTGCACAAGACGCTTGTAATCCGTCAAACGTAAGACAACCAAGTTCCAAAGTTACCAAGCACTTTGCACGTGACCCGTATTAACAAAAGCACTGTTTCAAACCTTGACACGCAAATAGAAACATAATCACTCAACACGAACTAAACCGAACCTTTTGCACTTCGACAAAGAATAGATGCAAAACTCATAAAGATACATTTGAGATTGGCACATATCCTAAACCTAATGCAAAATCAATTTCCAAACATATAAAATCTTTTCTATGTTATTATGAACACCGGTATGTGGTCCTCCTGAGTACAGGCACAAATTGACAAGAGCATGGTTAACTGTTGAAACATATAATGTTAAAAGGACGACTCCTAAGAGTTAAATAGAAAGCAGTGCAATATGAAAATTGGGAATATTTTGTATTTGTGCAAACCAGTGCAATATGAAAATTGGGAATATTTTGTATTTGTGCAAACCAGTGCAATATGAAAATTGGGAATATTTTGTATTTGTGCAAACCAGTGCAATATGAAAATTGGGAATATTTTGTATTTGTGCAAACCAGTGCAATATGAAAATTGGAATATTTTGTATTTGTGCAAACCAGTGCAATATGAAAATTGGGAATATTTTGTATTTGTGCAAAACAAAATGCAACTTCAATAGTCAAATTTTGGTTCAGGAGCCTTCCTCAAGACATAATTATTAGTAGCAATCACTTATAAACAATTAGTAGCAATGACTTATAAACAATTAGTAGCCATTATGGTATGGAATTTAAATAGGTACTACCTGTTCCGGTAAATTTATCCATAAGTAGCCTTAATCGAGTAATTCATCGTATGTCATTGTTATTGATAACTGTATTGTCATGATGCAGGCTATAGATAGTGACAACTGTTGTTTTGTATGCTGGGACATATCAGTGCAACATGAAAATTTGATATTTAGTGCCAGATAACTGATGTGACCTGATTTAAAATTTATTTATTTTCCTATTACTTATTTGACTAATATTGTATTTATTTTATATATTGTCCTGGAAGAATTATAATTTTATTTCTTCTTTAACTCGACTTCCATTTTTATTCTGGGATATCCGGTTTATGACCTAGAAATGGAGCATTGTTAACTCCTTTTGACATTTATAAATGATCAGGTCTTCGAAGTCATTTAACAAGGTGTATGAGGTTTCAGTACAGATTTATATTTATTTATTTTATTGTTGTTTTGACATCGAGTTGCATACCTTTATATTGTAGGTGTATCAATCGCTGTTATATTTTTATGATTTATCCTTTGTGTTAAACATAAAAAAGTTGGATAACAGTTTTAACTAAACAGACTGATGCAACCGTTTTAAACAATAAGTCACCGTCTATTTAGATAAATATACCTATCGCAAACGAAAAGGTTTACTTATTTCGAAGTTCATAAATTAAAAAAAATTATAACTGTCCTAGGCCTACTAGCAGAACAATCACTCGTGTAGTTGTTTTAATAATGTGTGGTTATAAAGCATCTGAATAAATATATTGCATATCTTTTTTAATTGCTTATCAGCCGTGTTGTTTATATTATTGAAACATACTCACGTTCCGCAAAAGAAATTATAACTAATATTGAAGTCATAATGTAAACCAGTCATTTTTCAAATATTCACATATATTCATACTGAAATTTGAAACATTACAACACAACAGCACATCTGCTGTTCCAAATTAAAACTAAGGCCTCAGCCAGGAGAAATTCATTTAATTGTAGCGAAGACTGAAAATTTATTAAAATAATAAATCTAACAGTCAGTAAAAGTAGTATGTGTGTGTATATATATATATATATATCTTTCATGTCAAAAACACTCATTGCAGATAATGAGAATGTTGATTGGCATAAAATGCTTAGATAGGCCTTTGGAATCGGTATATAGATTTTATGATTTTGACAGCCAATGGATGACGATTTTACACTTTAGACGATCAGGCCTATATTACATGCCATTTTATAACCAAAGTGTATAGATAGATAGATAGATAGATAGATAGATAGATAGATAGATAGATAGATAGATAGATAGATAGATAGATAGATAGATAGATAGATAGATAGATAGATAGATAGATAGATAGATAGATAGATAGATAGATAGATAGATAGATAGATAGATAGATAGATAGATAGATAAACACAAAGCACTGCTATAATTAATTCACATGAACACAGACGTGAAGTGCCATTTCTCTCCTGACTCCTCGTTCCAAGAATCGCTACCAAAAAAAAGTGGAGATATCTGCTGGAAACATCTGTGGAACAAACCCGTATTTGTGCAGACCTCAGTAGCGCCCATCCTTCTCTGATTAGGAAATGGTAAATTACATGGTCTACCATTCTGTAAGTACGCTATCACCCATCCACCCACACTTCGTTATAGACATGGACGCCATTTTTTATGAGGAACACTCTTATCAAAAGTAGATCTCGCTTTCTCTCGCTCGTCTCTTCACAGAAGGTTGGCGACTAACGAGAGAGTGTACGTACAGCGAGACCGGAAATGGTAATTGTTGCACGTCGAGCTCGAGAAATAAATTATTCCTTCATGA